>CABFOW010005201.1:0-45466 GCA_902141385.1 Timema californicum
AAAAGTATAATTAAATATTATTGAATCACTTTCCAAACAATTCGTTCAGGTGAAAAAGCGATAAATTAAGAGAGCTTTTTCAAGGCCCATACGTCAAGATGTGATGTATGGAGCCTTGGTCCAAAAAGAGCACACAGCCTCAAAGTCCATTGATTGCGGTTTCCCCTAAGTGCGGGAGAGATATTGGTCCCTCCTTCTCCCGTCCCCCCCCCCTCGTAGACTTCCTTCCCTATCCTTCTTCAACCCTATTATCATTTCACACTTCTTCATCATCATCATCATCACCTTACCTTATCCTACCCTTATTTTCCACCACTCAATTGTCTCTTCGCCCTTCCTCTCACTTTTCGACAACACCGCGACTCTGTAATAGCATGCAAATGTATGGAAACTACCTCCCCCCTCCCCCTATAACACCTCCTTCATCATCCTCTCCAGTTCCTCTCCTTTCTCCCTTTGGAAAACCCACTCTAACCCTTCGAGTCGCTCGTATTACATAACGCCACTTTCCACACAAAGTCGCTTTTAAATGCCCTCGAGTGGAACTTCACTTATTTGATTGCCTTTCAGTCCATCATAATTCCCCCCGAGGCCTGTACCTCTTCGTAGATAATCTGGTCTCAAATCGCCTCTCTCTCACGCGCTAAATAGTCTTCACATCTGGCCGTCCGCATTTTATACTTGACCGGGATAAATGTTGGTAGTCTCCACCACTTTGTAGGGAAGTGTATTCTTTTGATCGTTAAAATGGATATTAGATTGACACTCATTTGAATAGTAGGTGTTCACGAAAAAAAGTGAACTAATTTAAGAGTAAAAGTTTATCTCAAATATTATTCAAAAGAGCTAAATTTAGAGGTTTTAAAATTTAACCCACCTCGGTGGCGTAGTTGGCTAACGCGTTAGTCGTGTTGAGCTCGACCGCCGAGGACGGGGAGATCGAGGTTCGAATCCCGGTCGGGTGAACTGGGGGTAGTTTTTCCTAAATGTTTTTCCACTCTTCCTCCACGCAAATGCGGGTTCACTTCCTCTAATTCAACCTTCCCGATTCCCAATCCATTAGAGTAATTAGTACTTAAAAGCGTATAACCCGAATGGGTAGTAAGACACGGTGCTAAATAATAATAATAATAATTTAAAATTTAAAATAATAATATATATGATTTATATCAACCATTGGGTGAATGCTGTTGAAATGAGTTATTATCTAAGAAATATCTGCGTAAAAGCTCGTATGGACCTTGTTAGTAAAAATGGGTGCTGAGGGAGGGAGTTTTAAAAGGGAATCTAATAAGTAAATGGGAAATAAGTATATTACGTTGGTTTGAGAATTATGAGAGGATGGGTGTGGCTTGAGTGATGAAGCAAATATATGAAGGTAGAGTGTGTGTGAATAAAAATGAAGGGGTAGGTCATGTAAGACGTGACTAAATATGGTAGACGAATGTGTGAAAAAGAGAAACATTGAGCTTTTTAAGAATTTAAAAAAACATGTAGGACTCGGTTTATGGATGTTGTTGAAGCGAAGAAAATTGTGAAGAAAGTTTTTGAGGAAAAACTAAAAACGGATTTTTTTTTTTTTTGAGATATGTACAATTTCTTGCCTTCCGCATATGGAAACGGCATATATAGGTATGCATGTAATTTAGTTTCAGTATGAGTTTATACTATAATAGTAATATTTTTGTNTTTAGAGAGATATGTACAATTTCTTGCCTTCCGCATATGAAAACGGCATAGATAGGTATGCATGTAGTTTAGTTTTAGTATGAGTTCATACTATAATAGTAATATTTTTGTTCCTTTAGTAATTTGGAAGCATGCCAATAAACTACTACTATACTATACTATACTATACTACTACTACACTATACTACTACTATAAACCAAGTAAATTTGCAAAATAATCTAGAGATAGGTTCTATTGGATGGCTTTGAGCTACATTGCACACACACATACATACATACATACATACATACATACATACATATATATGCAGGTATTAAAATTTTGTTCCTTGTATAAATATATATGTATATATAGGTATTAAAATTTGATGCCATATATATAAAGCACAAAATTTTAATACCTGTCCAGGCTGGTTCATGTCCATCTCGTTTACTAGGAAATTTTTACCGGAACTTATCCCATTTCGTGCTTTTAAATATTTTTGATTTATTATTAAGTAGACCATATTTTAATCTGTCCCATTTCATGCACTTGTTTTTCCCATCTCTCGCACTGAACAAGAAAGAAATTATAGCTCGCGTATTTAAATCGCTCGTGACTTTTCCATTCCCTTTTACCCCTCTTCCAGAGTGGAGCGTTCATCTCTAGTGCACTAGGGTAGGTCAACGTCAATGTGTCATTTCCAAACCCTCTTCCCTTCCAGATCTAACCTTACCAAACCTTACCTAACCTAAGAGAAATACAGGAATACGAAAAAAAAGGAGTAAAGGGACAACATTTCCAGATAAGGCTTAGATAACTGTAAAATTATTAAGTTTTCTTTCTGAAACATCAATTTTATTAAAACATTTAAATTGTGTTATAAATCGTTTCTACATTTTAAATCCATTTAAACTTAACTATTTATGTACTATGTTTAATTTTTACCTTCACTCAAAATAAGTGGTCAATTATAGTGTATTTTCATTCAATGTGTTCATTTGTAATTGATTCACACTTCTACAATATAATTTAATTATCTCAGTAAATCAATGTTTTTACTAATTGTTGGCTTATTATTTGACTTGTAAATGATTGTCTTTCAATTATGTATGTTATGTTTTTAGCTTATTCTATTTGACTCTGATTGTAGTACAGGTTACAATTAATATGCATACCAAGCAACTTTACTTATTTTAAATTCAAACATAATTTAAATATCACAATAGCTTTAATTGTTAACTAATTTAAACCCATACATTTCATTAAATTTTAACTATCGATATAATATCTAAGCTTTAACCTTTACTATAACCTGACATAGTTAATTGGTTAGTTAATTTTAAATTACTCGATATGGAGGATTTACCACTTCAAAAAAAGGTGGAAAAATCGCTAGCAATTCAAAATCATAAGAGATTATTTTTTTCAGTTCAGCACGCGTTATGTGATGTCACCTTCCAGACTATCCACTGATTTACATTATGGATGGTGTCCTGGTGGTCTAGGGGTAAGGTGTCAGACTTCTCTGCTGGAGTCTGGGGGTCAATCCTCGGTCCCGGCACAGATTTATCTGATTGCCAAACCCTTCCTTCACCTCTGACAAGACGTGTACTAATCAAAAATTGTTAATGTGGGGAGTGCCATGCCTCCACCATGGTTCGGATTCCACGTTAAACTGTAGGTCCTCCATTTCATCTCACAATCATCCTACCATTACACATTAGCGTAAGTGCGTATAGCCCGAACGGGTAGTAAGACGCGGTGCTAATAATAATTACATTAGGGGTCAAGGGAAGAGTTAAGTAATAGATGAAATATAATTGTATTTGCGGGGAAGAAGGTAAAGAAAACATTTAGGAAAAAGCTTTCCTGAGTTGGTACGTCCTAAACTCAAACACTGAATTCCCCTTCACTAGAAATACAGTCGATTTCCTTTACCTTCTATATTCCACCGGTTAATAAACGATCACATAATTTGTTTCCTAGTTTCATGGATGGCAATTTACTAATATGTAAGGTAACGTTATGTATTGCAGTTCCTCCTGACATCCTGGACTACCCCACCAGCACGGATATGGTGGTGAGAGAAGGCACCAACGTCACACTGAGATGTGCCGCCACCGGGTCACCACCTCCAACCATCACTTGGAGGAGGGAGGGAGGTGACATTATACACCTGGCGAGAGATTTAGAAGGTAAGGTTAAGATACAAGTGGATATGGATTAAACTTGATACCTGTTCAGGTTAAAATAATGTGCTACTAATTAAGATAATGTGTTAGGGATAAGGAAGGTTAAATTATATTTTTCCTTAACACCGCATCTTACTAACCATTCGAGTTATACACTTATATATTGAGGAGGATTATATATAATATGCATAAATTGTACCCTCATTTGTGGGGAGTAAGAGTGGAAACCATTTTGGAAAAAACACCCTTCAGTACACTCGAACGAGATTCGAGACTCAATCTTCCCGTCATCATAAGTCTAGTCCATAATGATTGTTATAATGTTTCTCTATACATACGTGATATGTTATAAAACTATAAAAAGTCGGATTTGGAGACTAGAATATATTAAAGGGAAAAACAAACAAATTAATAAAAATATAAACCCGCTCTTGCTGGCTGTAAAATCCAATGCGCTACTCTAGCAGTAGACTATACTGCCAAAGGTGGGAAGATCGGGGTCCAAATCTTGGTTGGGTTTACTGAGAGTTGTTTTTCTAAAATGATGTTCCACTTTCGCTCAAGGCAAATGCGTGTACACTTCCTCTAAGTATATTCTGTATAATCCCTACAACCAATAGCGTAATTAGTACTTAAGTGTATAACCCTAACGATTAGTAATATGCAGTGCTAATATATAGAAATGTAATAAAGTCTATATAAACTGATATATGTACTAAAAATTGTATTTAATTAAACTAACAAAGTATCATGAAATCTACAATAAATTAAACAAATAAAATAATTTATTATGGCTAGACTAACGAGGAATAAGGTAGAAAATACAATCACTAAACAGTTGAAATAAGTAAAACTAAATTAATTAATAAATGAAAAAGGAATCAAATTTGATGTGTAGATAGTATATCACAAATAATGTTGAAGTATAACAGATTAAAATTAAATTTAAAATAAATATATCTGATAAATGCATTTACAGTTTTGAAATTGAAATATTTGTATTAATATAGATTTTTTTAAATATTTGTAAGACTACACGTAATGAACACATTTAAAATTATATCCTACTAACTAATGCTCAATTATTTATCAAGGAAAATTAATTAATTATTAAGTGTGTGTTTCTACTTGTGTTGACATCAAAGTTCCAAGATCAATAAGATAGTAAAGAGCTTAGACTTTGCACCCATAAAATAAGAATAATAATACACACTTTGATGCTATTTGAAAAAAAAGTATTGAATGGTTAAAAGCTAAATAGTCATGTTTACATTTGATATTTAATAATGTAGAAATTTAAAGTTAAGGCAAATGATTCATTTATTACCAAATCTTATCTTAGGCCTTAAGATACAATAAAATAGCTATGATATTAATGGCGATAGTTAAAGTTATGTTATCAAAGATTATTCTTGATCCGGATTTGCGATTTTATTGCTTTCAAAATTTTAATTTAAAAACAATTAAAATTTATTTAAGGTTATAGTTTAAACCTGAGATACTATTTAAGATATAATCGCAAATAATTTTGATAAAAGATAACTATCTCCTTTATATATATTTTTACTCCTGTTATTATTTTATCTACAAATTATGTGACCTTTACGACCATTTTTGACATAACAATAGAGACATATGAACGTTCAAAGACAAATAATATTCAACAGCTCTTTTAAAGTTTTAAACAGTGCTACCGAAATTCTACTTTTTTTTATATAAACGTATTCAAATCTCCAATAAATAAATACTCCAATCCTCTTTAAAATATATTCTCCACCCCCATGGCATCACTCAAATTAAAGAGATACTTTTGAATTGGATAGGAAAAAAAAAAATCCTCCCCCTACCCGATATCCCATACCCCAGCGATTGAAACAAACCAATGCATTGACGTTACAACTCTTGACCCAATGTATGACGTTCGCAGCCTGCATCAGTAGGATAGGTTTGATTACAGAAACAAAATGAAGCTGATTACATTCGCGTTCCCTCCCCCCGTCCCCCGCTGCCGCACCCAGTTACACCCCGTTTCATTCTCCCTAACGTACAGACCGCTCATAATCACCAACGAGCACATTGTTTTTACTGTTCCGCGTCGGTTTAACCCCCTTTGATCGTGTTCCGGTGAAAGGATGCTCACTAGCTGGCCAGAGTTCGATTAAACACAATCACCCCCCTCATCCCCTCGCCAACAAACTTTTTTTTTTACACCAGTCTATAGATTACACATCATACCTCTGTGTTTCTACTTTAGTTTTTTTTTTTACTCCTATGACTCCCTATTCTTGTCTATTTTTCTATTTGTTCATTCTTTCTACTTTTGTTTTTACTTACTATTATCAAGAGAAAGTATTGTAAATATGAAAAAAATAACCTCAAGATTATGATTAATATTAATATTTTATGTGAATCCGAACCCAAGGGAGTGGATCTTTCCATTATATCTGTCCACATGAATGTCTGTCTCTCCGTCCTTGGCCACAAATCTGAAATAGTTTAATGTAATTTCGTAAACTTGATATCTATATCTATGGAAAAGCTTTTTTATTTGAGTCTATCCCTCAAATTATGGGCTATTTGCAAATGAGTGATATTTTTTATTTTACATTTTTCTAATATGTCTCCAGGGTTTTGGCTTAAAATGAATATCTTGGATGTGTTTTACATGACAAGTAACACGGTATACTTATTTGTTTTTAGATAAATTTGGATACAGGGTATTTAACTGATGAAAGATTTTTCTAACTCTAAATATTTCTAAAATAACTCTAACAATTTGTTTAAAATGTATATCTGGGGAATGTATGGCACAGTAAATAAATATATATATATACATATTAGGTTTCACTAAAAAAATATTTAATTTTAGTTTACTGATGATTGGTTTTAGAATTAATTTTTTAATGGTTCTTAAATCGTTTTGGCAAAAAGGGGAAAATTTTGTTCTATTGTGTCGTAACATTAATTTTCAAACAATTTTTATAGCGAGATTTATTTTGATTTAAGAATTTTAAACATGAAATAAGTTATTTACTTAAAGACAAAACTCAAAAGAATGATTTATTTATCATCATGTAGGTTCTCTACTGCTACCATTATGGCCTTATATTATAAGTTATAACATGCTTGAACCAAGCAAGCTAATCTTGTTATCTTTCAGAAAAGACCTAAATTACACATTTTAAAGTATTTATAACCCTCAGGTCTGAGTGTGTTAACAGCTAACTCATTTTATATTCAGAAAAATATATTTCCGTCAGCGCCCCCCCTTCTGTCAGCAAGAACTGTCAGGATAACTTGCGGGGAGGGGTAGGGTCACTGGCAAAATAGACGGTTGGTTTCGAAATGACACTGAAGATTTCACATTTTAGTTTAATAGTAGCACTAAGATATATTATAAAAGGCGATGTTAAATGTGATATAAAATAAATATAAAAACTTGTACGTTTGCGCTCGTGAAAGAACTAGCTTAGTCGTGAACACTTAGACTTATGGCTCGCGACCTCCTTCATAACTCGAACTCGGGACCCTGGGCTTGGCGGTCGCCCTCTAGTATGAGTACTACTGACGACTCAAAGCTACTAGCCTGATATGGACCGGTGTCGAACAGAGTAACTGCTGGTGAAATAGATGATAATGTGTCAGCCCAGATGTCAATTAAGCAAATACTCTTATAGACCGATATAGTCTCGTTACTTCACAACAAGTACTTGTTTGTTATGAGAAGTCAGTATTCTTCTCTAATGTTCTCTAATTCTTTGCATTAAATTTGATAAGCCAGCACTTTCAGTCACGTATAATATCCCCATGGCTTCTTTGGTGCAGACTGACGGCTTTGAAAAGTTACCAGACCAGATTACGTATCCCTACGCCAAACCATATGATCTGCAAAAACATGTTTTTAGCAGCTGTCACTTTTGACAATCAAAATTTAGGTATATACCTAAATGTTGACTGTCAGAAGTCAGCTGTGACCTTTCAGTCAGCACCAAAGAAGCCATTGGGATACTGTTGGTCCAGTGAAGTTATGCAAATCAAAATAATCATCACAACATAGTATAAGTTAAGGACATTTAATTTGAGTTTTAATCCTTGATCTCTTAATAAATCTTTCTACAGTTAACATTTTTGATATTTTATATCGCTATATTGGATCATGCCAGATTGCTTGTTTTGTTTTCATTATGCTCCTGATTTTTTAAGTATTTATATAGTTTTCATATTTTTATTGTATCTCTCCTAGTATTAATATCTCTTTATTCGTATCTCTACACACGTTATTTCTAGTGCTTTGGAACAAGGTCTTCTCATTTTCTCCAAGTACCTTACCCCTTGAGTGTCTGTCTCTCCCACGGTGAGTAACTGTTGGCGAAATAGATGATAATGTGTCAGCCCAGATGTCAATAAAGCAAATACTCTTATAGCCCGATATAGTCTCGTTACTTCACAAGTACTGGTTTGTTATGAGAAGTCAGTATTCTTCTCTAATGTTCTCTAATTATTTGCATTAAATTTGATAGGCCAGAACTTTCAGTCACGTGGGTCCAGTGAAGTTATGCAAATCAAAATAATCATCACAACATACAGTAGCCCCATGGCTTCTTTGGTGCTGAATGACAGCTCACAGATGACTTCTGACAGTCAGCATTTAGTTATATACCTAAATTTTGACTGTCAGAAGTGACAGCTCCTAAATACATGTTTTTGCAGATCATATAGTTCGGCGTAGGCATACATAATTTGGTCTGGTAACTTTTCAAAGCTGTCAGTCAGCACCAAAGAAGCCATGGGGCTACTATAACTTAAGGTTGTGACATTTCATTTAAGTTTTAATCCTTGATCTTTTAATAAATCTTTCTACGCTTGACTTTTTTGATATTCTATATCGCTATATTGGACCATTCCAGATTGCTTGTATTGTTTTCACTATGCTCCTGATTTTTTAAGTATTTATATAGTTATTATATTTTTATTGTATCTCTCCTGGTATTAATATCTCTTTATTCGTATCTCTACACACGTTATTTCTACTGCTTTTGTACAAGGTCTTCTCATTTTCTCCAAGTACCTTACCCCTTGAGTGTCTGTCTATCCCACGGTGATATAATTGTCCATCCAACCACCGCTCTAGTTTCTCATCTCTGTGTGTCTATATAACCCTCTTTCTTTATCCATATCGGTCACCTCCCCTCCATCTATCTCTCTTTCTCTTTCCTTCGCTACATGGCGTGGTGTGGTCAGCTTTGTTGACTTCCAAATGCGGCGACCCTACCACCTCCCCCTCATTTGACTTCTCACGACCTTATTGACCCCCCTGTCGCAATCACGTTTTGATTGGAAGTGTCCCACCCCGTGTCACCCTGGCATGTGGACATAGATCTAGTATCCTCTCCCCCGGGCCCCCTATCTCCCCTACCCACTCCAACCCACTTCACAAAGTGACTACCTTTCACCCCACCTCTCTATTTAATACCTTCTGCTGATGTTGGTGGGGGGGGGGATGTACGGTGTGAGGGGGATGAGAGGAAGCATCGCTTTGATTTGACGGGTATTTTTAATTGTTTCATGCGTCTGCTTTGTTTTTCTTTATTGGTTCCCTTTTGTTTTGATTTTTTTAATACGAGGTATAACATTTATCCTTGTTACAAATAACAGGTCACCTTAATTTTTCATTATAAATTTCATTATAAATTTCAAAACTCCACAGATTCTTCAAAAATACAAAAATAAATTAGAACAATGAATTATCTTTAAAAGGCATATGAGTTTAAAACAACAGGCTATCTTTAAAAATCAATTTGTGCTTAGAACAAAATGTTATCATTAATAATCAATTGTGGTTTAGAAAAACACATTCTCTTTAAAAAGCTATATTGATTTAGAACAACCTGATCTATTTAAAAATCAATATTTGGTTAGAAAATTAGGTTTTCTTTAAAAATAAATGTATGTATAGAACAAAAGATTCTCTTTTAAAACTCAATATAGAATTAGAACAAAGTTATCTTTAAAACTCACACTGTGCTTAGAACAACAGGGTCTTGATTCACTAACGAGTGCAATTATCCTCCGACTCAAGTATAGATACGTCGCCACTTTGCACCTAAGTTACTCCCAAAGATGTGACTTATAATTTGTTCCAACCCGCCTCGGTGGCGTAGTTGGCTAACGTGCTATTCGTGTTGAGCTCGACTGCTGAGGACGGGGAGATCAAGGTTCGAATCTCGGTCGGGTGAACTAGGGGTATTTTTTTATAAATGGTTTTACACTCTACCTCCACGCAAATGCGGGTTCACTTCCTCTAATTAAACATTCCCAAATCCTAATCCATTAGCATAATTAGTACTTAGAGCGTATAACTCGAACCAGTAGTAAGACACGCTGATAAATAATAATAATAATAATAATTTGTTCCATTTCTGTATCCACTAAACAAGGCGCAAAATGGTGTCAAGATTATGGTGACCTCACCATAAACGTCATCAATTCATCTCTTTTCAACTAATCCTTGTGAAGAATTTAATTTCAAAGTTAAGGCTACCTTATTTTAAATCTCTAATGAAAATGACAGCAAATACAAAGATTTCTAAACATTTTGGTTTTAAACTAACAATAAAATTATAAGTTACAACTTAATTTAATCTTTTTCGCACACGCCAACCTTTAACGTAAATCAGCTGATCACTCTTAAATATAGAGTACAGTTATAAAAAATGAGCTATGATTTTAAATAAAGCAATTATTAATTTTCCCCCATACCAATTAAATGTTGTAGAACGAGTGGTTGAACAACAATTTAATAGAATGTCCACTGTAGCATTGCTTTAAACCACTCAACGAAACACTAATATGTGTCGTTTCAGTAATGTGTCACGCACCACTGGTCACATGTGAAGTTATGTGTTTCACATAGGCAACTAATAAATTAGTTCAATCATGTGAACTGTTGCGTCGTCAGAAAATATAATAAAAAGTGAATTTTTAAATAACTTAATTAATTTACAGTGTCGGATTGGGTGTGAAGGGGGGAATATAGTTATTTACAAGAGGGGGTGTTTTTGTTTCAAAGGGAGCATAGCTTTGTGTGTGTGATTAAGCGTAATGTGTGTAAGCGCAATTTGTGTATCGGGAAATATATATTTATCAAAAAATCAACCATTATAGAATCTATTCGTTGCAAATAAAATATTGTGTTTTATAAAAATAGTTTTATTCTCTGAAACATCCATAAAATACCTTTATTCCTATTATGTGAAAAAAAAAATCATAGCACACTTAGCCAAATAACTCTCCAAGCTAAGATTTTATAAAATAAACAATAGATGTATATGTACCTCAAATAATATTTTAAACTTTTTTATTTACTTTGTTTTATAAAAGCTTCTGTGTAGTATTTTTATATTACTATTTGGCGCTTCATCTGTCTGTCCTTATGACAGGATGTTTTTTTAAGGCGAGAACTGTAACATTCTTAGGTGACTTGGTGTTCTAGGGGTAAGGTGTCAGAATTTTGGTGCTGCGGTCCGGGGTTCAATCATCGGTCCCAACACAAATTTATCTGACTGCCAAACCTTTCCTTCACCTCTGACAAGACGTGTATCAATCACATCTTCCGTGTTTCGGATTCCACGTTAAACTGTAGGTCCTCCATTTCATCTCACAATCACCCTACCATTACACATTAGCGTAAGAGCGTATAAACCCGAACGGGTAGTAAGACGCGGGGCTAATAATAATAATAATAATAATAATAATAATAATAATAATAATGTAATATTCCTAGCCAGTTTTAACGAAATATAGCATATATTTTATTTGAGCCTGTACCAAACAGTGTATGTAGACTCCATTAATCTTGAAATGTATCAGTCTTACCTTGACGAATTACACTATGACACTATTGTATCAGATGTACCATCTATACCCTTGAGGAAAGCCTTCTACCTTATAGGGTAGACGAAGGATACATATGTTTTTTTCGGTCTGGTTATCCATTTAAAGTTTGTGAGCACTTAACATCAGTCTATTAATTTGTTCCAAGATAAATTCTAAATTTGGGACCAATTTTAATCAAATTTGGCAGGAATATTCTTTGAAGATATACATTACAATGCGTGTATAGTTTTATACATGATTATCCATTTCAATATGGTAGCCCCTCAAAGATTTATTGTTTTTATAACTCATCTCAAGTTATTAGTATTTATAAAACTAAGCAATCTTTTGAGTACATGGGACATATTTCTTTTTAATTGTGCCATTTTATTGCGAGATTGTTGTCTTAAGCTAAGGGTAGCAGAGTTGCTCTCATTAAAAATATAATGTACTCTTGAATAATATATTTATTTTACTCTATAACTGGGTCACCAAGTAAAAATATCAATTTAAAATTCAAATATGAATTATGGGTGGAATTTAATTTTGAAATCCAGATAGTAGTTTTAAGATCATAGTAACGATAATAGCATGACATAAATTTTAACATCCCGTACTTAACATTTTTGAATGACGAGAGTAAGGTTTATTGTTTACAAAACTAATATATATTTTTTAAATATCGAATTTACTTTTCACTGTAGGGCATTTATATTTAAGAGTGTACAAATATAGTTAGGTTTATTATTAATAATGGTTTCATTAATTATTTTAAATTAGTAGTATTTTATACAGTGGATAATTAAAATATCTGAATCAAATGTACTGAACAAAAGGAAATGGTAGAAGACGGATTGCATTGGTGGTCAAAGTTCACTGGCAAAAGGAATGGACCTGTCATAAGACATAACACAAAATAATGTCTAACTCGATTCGTTGGCCACGTGGTCTAACGCGTTACTCACGCAGTAGACAAACTGCCGATAGCGAAAAGTTAGGTAGTTTTTACAAAATGGTTTTCTACTCTCCCTCCACACAAATGCGGATACACTTACAATCAATACGTTCTCCCCAGTCCTTAAATTCAGTAGCGTAATTACTACATCAGTGTATAACCCTAGCGATTAGTAAGACTTAATGTTTATACATATTATGTTTGCAAATTACAGTATTAAGATGCATTTTATTATTTTTGTTATGTTCTAGTACCAAGCGTTGAAGGAGCTGTCTTCAATATAATCCGAGTGAACAGACTTCACATGGGAGCGTATCTTTGCATAGCGTCCAATGGTATCCCACCAACTGTCAGCAAGAGGATAATGCTTATAGTACATTGTAAGTCCAGATCATGTACATCAAAAAGCTTGACTTACACCCCCACCAAAATATAGAGAGCATAATATTCTAAAGTTTTGCAATAATTAACACGCAAACATGAATATATGTTAATAAATAATGGCTTTGTAAAGCCCCCCTTCCCTTAAAATTGTTTATCAATATATTTACTTTTATAGAGGTTGAGGTGACCTGGCGGTCTAGGGGTTAGGTGTCAGACTTTTGTGGAGGGGGTCCGGGGCTCAATTCTCGGTCCCGGTACATATTTATCTGATTACCAAACCCTTCCTTCAACCTCTGACAAGACATCTTGTGAATGTGGGGAATGCCAGACCTCCACCGTGGTTCGTATCCCACGTTAAACTGTATGTCCTCCATGTTCATCTCACAACCACCCTACCATTACACATTAGCGTAAGTGCGTATAACCCGAACGGGTAGTAAGACGCGGTGCTAATAATAATAATAATAATAATAATTATAATAATAATAATATAGTGGTTGAAAAAATCTTTTATATTGTGGTCATGATTTATGTTTTATTTATGATTTCGTTGTGTAGTGAAACAAATCCTAACAAAGCGAAAATGATACACGCTCTTTGAATTTAACGAGTGATTTCAAATCATTTAACCAATAATTATATTCAGCTGACTGCTTGTATCTAGTTTTATAGATGCTTTCCCACTGATTGAATCATTAGGTTTTGACGTTATTTGATAGCCAGCCAGCATCGTGGTATAGTGGTTAGAACTTCTGGCTGTTGACCCAGAGCTCCCAGGCTCGATACTTGGCTGCTAGAGCGAGGTTTTATTTTTGTTTTAAAGGGGAATAATTAGCATGGTCACCGGGATTTGGTTTATGAGGCCTAAATTAGGTTTAACATAGTAATAGACTTCGCCCCTTCATATTCACTATCATCATCTCCTCATCTTATCGGGACATGGAAGGATGTACTATTAGTACATTCGGGCGTCCCCTGGGCAACGGTACATTAGTACTGGCTCATCTTTTTCACTACTGGGCTAAGGCTGATGTATCCCAGACACACTATTATTATTGTTATTATTATTATTTAATTGATACTTCCACGCAGACTTTACGAAAAAGTGCGGATAAATTTGAAAGTGGTTTCTAATAGTTTAGAGATACCAATGCTGCTCACACAGATTTATTTCGATTGGCTTGGAGTTAGACACCTAACAGTACATAAGTTCTTTTCTTGTTATTTAGTGAAAGTGTTAATATTAAATCTATTTGATTAGAGTTGAAACCCCCATACCGACTCAGAAATAATAGTCAATAAGGTAACAAGAGATTTTTTTTATTTAAATAACATAACATATACAGCTCGTCGAAACAGCTCAAGGCGTTAGGTGAAATCAGCGTTCACACAAAACTAAAAAAGTATCTAAAATTAACATTCCAAATAAAGGACCTGATTTAATAGGCATACAAAAGTCTATGAACAATTTTTAAATTTAAAGCATGTATGAAATATTCAAAAAATATGTTTTTCTAAATCTATAATATAATTTAGTTGATCCATTAGTTACTATTGTCAAAGGAAACATGCAAAAGTCCAGTCAATTGGGGTACATTTACTGGTTCTGGCATAACCATATTATTAATACCACTGCTAGGTCGGTGACAGACTGACGTTTTGGCCACGTTTTGGCAGCGTTTTGGTCACTGTGACACAAACGCCGCGACCAGGTCACTCTAGTGTATTTTATTGCTCCTTGTGAGAGGGGGTATCTACGACCAAGAAACGCTCACATTGACGTTTTCAAATCTGTTGTGGTGTTCGTGTCGCTACTTTGACCCCTATCCTATGAAACCATGCACTACACTAGAATAAACAAATATCCATGCTTTTGTTTCCATTCAAACCAAAAGTTAAAACAGTATTATAAAGTGTCTCACTGCAATTATCTTTATTACAGTCCCACCGATGATCTTCATTCCGGATCAGTTGGTGGGAGCCTACGAGCGTCAACAAATAACCTTGGAGTGTTATTCCGAGGCTTTTCCAAAATCCATCAACTATTGGACTAGAGAAAAGGGGGAGATCATCGCTCAAGGTAAGTTGGAACAGTCAAATCTTCACGGAAGCTTACGCCCCCTGTAGGCCATATGGTTTAAGGGGTCAAGACTCACAATAAACTTAAAGAATGCCATCGCCTCACCAGGCACCACATTCTATAAGTCATTAACTTTTCAAAGCCGGAAAACGTTCTCCTAAATTTGGTCCGGCAACCTAGGTCTTGGGAACTGATCTCATTCTTATGCGCCTCTAATCCGTTATGGCTAGGTCCTTTGAGCGTATCCACGCACGTAAACGCGCGCAGCTGGCAATTTCAGGAAGCGTCACAATATAGCATAGCCCATAGTGGTGGTCGCATACCTCAAGGCATCACTTGAACTAGATATTGTATTGCCGTTGAATTCAAGGTTTAAATTCAATCCGGTGACCTGGCGGTCTAGAGGTAAGGTGTCAGACTTCTGTGCTGACGGCCGGGGTTCAATCCTCGGTCACGGCAAAGATTTATCTGATTACCAAACCCTTCCTTCACCTCTGACAAGACATCTTGTGAATGTGGGGAATGCCAGGCCTCCACCATGGTTCAGATTCCACGCTAAACTGTAGGTCCTCCATTTCATCTCACAATCACCCTACCATTTACACATTAGCGTAAGTGCGTATAACCCGAACGGGTAGTAAGACGCGGTGCTAGTAATAATAATAATAATAATAATAATAATAATAAATTCAAGCCGGATTAACTCAGATCAGTATCACTTTGATAGTTTTCCACTCTCCCTTTCACGCAGATAGTAGTGAATGTCCTATACATTATTCTTACTGCATATTTATAATATTATTGTAAATGGGTGGGTGGATAGCCCCAGAAGAGTATTATGACGCAGTGCACTGAGAAATAAGGGCTGAGCCACTGAAATACGATACATATTTTATATTTAATTCTCAAACTGATGCACAAGAGTTCCTTCTACTTGTTATTTATAATTTTTTGCTTTACTATCCACTTTACTCCTATGCAAGTGCAAAGCCTATGAGTCAAATTCCTCTTAATTTTACTGCACGTATTTATTACCTATCAGGGACATTTTATTCTTTATTTATTTAATCCAGTAGGAACTTGAAGGGTAGGATATTACTAAAATTTAATTTCATTTTCTTGCAAATATTAGTGTGAAACCTAAAAATCACCCTCGGTACAACCACTAGGCACTGGCATACTAGGCGAGGCCTATCTTATTGGGTGAGTATAATTAGTTAATGAAGTAAGTGTTAAGTTTACTATAAAACAATTAACTATGTGTGTTATCTTCAAATCTTGGGACTACACACTAGTATTACATCTGTTTGGGTCATTTTTCTACTGACTTAGGTTCCAAATACGAGCCGTTGTTAATGGAAGACGCCTACAAGGTGCACATGAAACTGACAATCCGCTCCGTGGGGCCGTCAGACTTTGGCTCCTACAAATGTGTCTCCAAGAACTCTCTGGGGGATACGGACGGCAGCATCAAGCTCTACGGTAAGTTATACTTTAAATGTAGAGAATGTTTATTGACTTCTTTTTTTCTGGAACTTCTCGGAATATTTGGGCTTAGGCTGTAAAAATATGAAACCTTCGTCAGAAGGTATGATAACTTAGGTTTGCATTGCTAACGATCCCAATATGATGTTATTTCGGGGAATCATGTTACACCAGCTCACAATGTTATTGGATTCTTTGGCCTGTATGCAAGAATTTGACTAAATGGATGCTAAGTGGACACTAGCGTGTTTTTTCTGGAGTCATCATATGTTAAAATGGGCCCGGGACCACACTATCGGTCCACTAGGCATTCATCAACGTTCTCACATAGCACCATTAGGGTTGGGCACGTAGATCAAAAATGTATTAATATTTTTACTATTATATTGGGCTATACTCAAACATACTATTTACACCAAAATGTTAAGGATTATCTACAAACAGTCGTACCTACTGGCCAGACTCGTAATATTGTCTGTCCACAATAACACACGCAGTCGTATGTCGGAATTGTCGGACCCGTTTGTCAGAAGTACATTAACTATATACATCTCTTTTCGCTAATGTGGTGAAGTTTGGCTTACGTCAGGCAATAATTAACAAATATAGAATTAATATTTTATGTAATGTGATTGTGATTTTGATTGTATTTAGTTCTGAATGGCCGAACATTCCACCAATCATATCCATTAGACTACATACAACAAGATATTGAATAGTGGTCATGAACACGAGATGAAATTTAAATGTATAATGTCTAGATATTTTAGATTATAAAGATAATCACAGGCTTAATATGTGAGAAAATCACCCAAAAATTCAACATATTTTAATAAATTTTTATATGTGAGTGAATATAATCATATATATTTAAAATATATTGATATGTCTAAATAAATAATACATTTTTACTATAAAAAATAATATATTTATTTGAAGAACTATTTTTTAGCAAAAATACATAAAGTTTTAATGCAAATGGGTTCATTACTTACACGGTCTTTTATCTAAGAATAATCGTTCCATCATTTTCATAACTACATATTTTTTTAATCAAATATAAATTATCTTACGTACTAAAAATGATTACAAACAATATTACTTTAATAATTGATCATATCAATTTAATCCATAAATTAAACTACAGTCACCTTAAGAAAGGGTAAGAAACTCTTTCATGTTTGTTTTTCGTAGGTTCAGATTGATGTAATGGTGTTGATAGTCATGGAAATATTTTTATTAATGTCAGAGGTTGATTGATTAGTTGGGGTTGGGGTGATGAAACGTTAATTGTTTGCTTGAGCTAGAATCTTATCATATACATGAAAGGTGTCGTAAGAGAGATCTATAAATAGAAATTTATGACTGATGAACATCTAAAACCAAAAGTGCATCAAGTCAGAAAATCTCCTTTTTATAAACTTCGAAGGCTACTAATTTTATCCTTTTTTTGATTCCAGAAAGGCTTTTGATACTGTACACGTCTTATAACTAAGAGGGAGTCGTAATAATTAATCACCTCCCTCATAACCGCGTGAGAAAATGGAATCCTGCCAAACTCGAAGGAAACAAAGAATTCCTTCCTGGTACAACACGTAAAGATACATTTTGAGCTTTTCTTTCAAGAGGGAGGGAGAGAGAGAGAGAGAGAGAAAAAAAACGAGTGGTCAGCCAATTTATCTCTTCCATACCTTCACATCATTAGTTCTTTCATCCTCCTTTTCCTACACTTCCCTTTTTCATAAATAGAAGTACCGGAAACACTCCATGGTAAGGCACGAAAGAGAAGCCACGTCATATGCACACCACCATGAAATAAACCATCGTTGCTTAAAGAAAAGGACTTGTATTTAATATCCAGGATTACGATAAACAAATGTAGACATTTATACTTATTACAAACCTAGATCTCATCAGAACGATTTATTATGTGTTTATAAATGAAGAGTTTAATTTATTGTATAAAATAAAATTGTTTATCAATAAACGTAAACTTAAAATTTACCTTATTCTACTAAGAATAGTTTATAGTATTACTATCTTAAACAAATTGTTTGGTGCTCTTATTTAATTAAATAATATTTTCTTGTAATTCAGGCCATTAAAAACATTTAAACAATATTTTACAACATTATGATTGTTAAGATTGATAGAATTAGTAATTATTATTCCTAAACAAACGTCTTAAAAAGAAAGTACATACCTAGGTAGGTGTGTGGTATTATTAAGTTAAGTTTAGCTAAGTTTAGTTAAGTTTGTAAAAATGGTTTGAGTTGATAGGGAATACAAGGCTCAAATACTGGCAAAGTGTTTTTATATATATATAGCTTCACTTTCTGTTATGTCGGTAATTGAAGCCAAGACCCGAGCGCAGTCGGTAGACAAGATACCAGATGGATAAAGATATCCGACAACATATATTATAGTATAAAACTTCCGTCAGATCAAAAAAAACTCTCAAATTAATAATAATTAAGGTGTGAGTATGAACGCGTGTTAAGAGCTGTATTTTTTTATTTTTAAAGTTTTTAAATCAAAACCTTTTTCTTGTCAAAATAGATCAAATAATTTACCAGTGAAAACACACTAGGTGACCTCAACATTGGTTGGAAATTTGTCAAGGATGTCCTGGATTTTAATAAAAAACTTTTTCTCTTACTTTATAAAGTATTTCATTAAATGCTAACATGCATAAGCTCTATATATTCAATAATTGTTGATATTACCGCACGGAGAAGATTAAACTCTAGGCTTATAATGGATAAATATTTTATTTATGTTGGCCTAAAAAAATATGCTATAAAAAACTGTAAAAACAAGCACCGCCCTTGTCTTGCATCCCCCACACGCCCAACTAATATTGAAACACCGGCCTTTATTGGCGCATGGACTGGACATTAAGCTCTTATAGATTCATTCACCTATGACGGGAAGGTTATGATTATATCCTGGTTTAACTGAGGTTTATCATTATTTAATGGTTCTCACTTTATGTAAGTGCAAGTAGATTTTCCTCTAAATTCTATCTCCCTAATCCATTAAGGGAGCTAAGTAAAGATAGCCAAGACCAGAAGTAAGGCATATATATATATATATACATACATGACATACTTCATGACCTCTGAGGGGACCAAGAACGAGATGGAGTTGTGATGTGATCAGATATATCAAGGATCTTGGTGAGGAAGTGGATTAAAGTGAACAGGCTCAGAACAGAACCTGGTGGAGATAGCTTGGGCGGTCGGAGCGTGGTCTTCTAAGCTTGTCATCACCGTTAATTAATCAATCAATCAATCCAATATATTTATTAATATAATATAACAATATTGAGTTTTGTTATCTTATTTAAATTAGTAGCTAAAGTATCAACATTTTGTAAGATTTTTAACACAAATTAAAAAAAAATGTAACACATAATCAAAGTTTAATTTATCATGAGAGAAAATAGATTTCTTAAAAAAAACTACTTCTTCAACGAGACATTCTACCAGTTTTAAATTTTTTCTTTATTTTCAAGAATAGTGACTGATTTAAATTGGCTCTTACATAAAAACCCTTTCGGTGGCCACATCGTCTAACGCACTACTCTTGAAGTAAACTAGAGTGCCGGAAAGGGGGAGATTGAGGTTAGAATCTCGTTCGGGTGTACTTAGGGTGGTATTTTCCAAAATAGTTGTCCACTCTCCCTTCACGCAAATGCAGGTACGCTTTTTCTAAATATAATCTTAATATTCCATAAGATCATTATTGTAATTAGTAAATAAGCATATAATCCGAAAGGCTGGTAAGACGCGGTGCTAAAGAAAAGTTACATACATTTTAAAATTATTAAAAAATTTCTCAAATAAAAAAAATAAAAAAATATTTATGACAAATTTGAAAACAGCTGGATCTGTCAGAAACGGATGATAATGGTAATATAATCGAAAATCTAATATCTTATTATCTCAATCCATGACGTCACATATAGATTAATAGCTCTATTTATCCAGCAAAACGATATCTGTAAGCGACAGTACGTGACCAACGACCCGACCCTTCCCTGAGCGAGATATAAGCTTGTTTATCATGGGCATATATCTGCAATATTTCACCAGACACTATTAATCAAATACGGACCACTTTGCTTTCTACACAAATATCTGGTTCCTTCCAAGCTGGCGCTAGAGGAGGCATCAGGGTGGATGGGTATCCATGTCACGGTTGTATAATGACCAGTTTTGTGGGATATATTCCCTTGTGTTCCTTTTGTTCGATTCCTTCTGCTGACAATACCGAAGCACTTACGTCAGGAAACCACATCTGTTACGTTATTCTGTGTACTCTCTCACTTGCGAGTTGAATGCCACATGCTACACAGGTATAGAATATAATAGGTTATTTATTAAACAATAACGTATGTACGTGTGTTTAACATACATACTATAAACAGACGTTATAATAATATTAAATTAAATATTATTGTGATTATTAAGGTGAAGCTGACAGAACTTACACTTAACAACCTATTAATATGCATGATCATAATTATGCTTATTTACTATTAATGCTGTTAGTTTGTAAACAGTAATTTTCGCTTTATAGATATTATAATCGTTACTACATTCTTACTAGCAGTTTCTTGAACAGTAAACATCTCTACCTCCGATAGCCTTTGTTCCCGTTGCTAAAGACGTTAGGCTTGAGGTGACGCGGTGGTCTAAAGATAAGGTGTCAGACTTTTGTGTTGGAGGTCCATGGTTAAATCCTCGGTACCGGCACAGATTTATCAGATTACCAAACCCTTCCTTCACCTCTGACAAGACGTGTATTAATTACAACTTGCAAATGTAGGGAATTCCAGGCCTTCATCGTGGTTTTAATTTCAGGTTAAACTGTAGGTCCTCCATTTCATCTAACAATCACACTACGATTTCAGATTAGAGTAAGTGTGTACAACCCGAACAGTTAGTAAGAAGTGGTGATAATAATAACAACGTTAGGCCTGCAATATATTACAGTAAGGATGATATGGCGTTGATATTTAATCGATTGATTAGAATATTATATTCACATCACTCTTGATGAGGTATTGAAAGAAAAACATTTTAGGGATAGTCAGATTTAAAACTCCTATACAATACATACATAGTTAGGCCTAGATTCAAAGAATGTATCTGCCAAATTTCGTTAAGCTGAGTCCAAGCACTTATCACTTCCAGACAGAAGAGATGCAAAATAGTCAAGTTAAAACAGTCCTGGATACAAAAGTTGTTAACTACATATTCTTCTTTACTATCAAAATTAGTTTTAAATAAAAAAAAATTAATACATCTATAAATCCCACACGAAGGGAAAGTCGGCTGCACCCTGACTGCATAATGCGGTTTGTCAGTCCTCTTGGCGCAAGGGGTAGAAAGGACGAGAGGGTTGTTTCGGGGTGAAAAGTGGTTGGAGGGTAAGTGGAGGCCTGGGTTATATCCTGGCTGGTTTATCAGCTGTGGTCCATTAGTGCTAAATCTCAAGCTTCTCACCATAGTATATCAGTTCCGGTAAGATGGATGAATTAGTATTGTGGTCAACCGGGGAATCAATAAAATGGGACAAGGGTGGGTTGGAGGGAACGAATGGGACTCCTCCACGTGCTCTGTGTAACATCTGGTGGGTTCATAAAGAAAACTCGGCTTAGAGCAACAGTGTAATATGTCGAGATTAAATGGGTTGGAGGTGGGGTAATTGAAACTGACAGGGTGTGAGTAGGGGGTGGAAATAGGAAGGGGTGTTAAGGATACGATATCTCTCCTGTTGCAATGGCCAAGGGCCAACGAAGGATGATTTAAATCTTATGCATTTTTAGTAAAATGGCAGACGATACGTGAAATATTCCAGAATTTGAATTTAATTTGTTTTCAATAAAAAAATCTTTTAATATTCTTAATGCTCTCAAATGTAACTGAAACTTACAGAGCGTTATTAATAATACTAATAATAATAATATATTTTCTATTTAGGTGAAGTTGAGAGGCTTTCCTCACACTTAACCCACTTAATAATGAACATCATTCATTTAATACTTACATGCTGAAAACAAATTTTTAATATCTATAAAACATATTGAATAAATACATGACTACATGTATGAACTTATTAAAATAAAATAAATGAGGAAAATAGAAATAATTAAAGTAGAGAGAAGAGAAAATAAATGGTGGTTTTAGTATCCCTACGACTTTGATCCAGAATGTATAGACTTGATTCCGACCAACGGAGGATATATTTGTATTTTGGCTGGTGGTTGTATAGCCAATGTAGGTAAATAATATAAATATACTTTTTATAAAGCTATACATATATTTTTGAATTAACGTTTCATACAAGCTTCTGAGATTTAACAATCTTAGGGTAAATATAAATATGTTGAAAATTTACATTTTGTCTTGGTTTATCTTCTAGTTAGGGTATTTAAACATATATTTATATTTGAAAATAAATATAGGGTCAATTGAAATTAATTTTTACACTTGAGAGTTAAATAAATAATGGTTATAGGTGACGTATATTAAATCATAATTTAAATATATTGAAATAATAATTAATTTCAATTATACTGTATTTCTTAAATATAAATATATTATTAAATGGTGCTCAAGGAGTATGGTATGAAAGGGAATCCAATAGGTCAATGTGAAAGAAGCGTCTT
The DNA here is from genome assembly GCA_902141385.1 of Timema californicum. NCBI lineage: Eukaryota > Metazoa > Arthropoda > Insecta > Phasmatodea > Timematidae > Timema > Timema californicum. The sequence continues at coordinate 23,323 of CABFOW010005201.1, forward strand.
ACTTTGGTTTTGGGTATATTGAGAGCATGAGTGTAGAAAAATTATTGAAGCAAATATATGAAGGTAGAGTGGATGGAACAAAAGGAAGGTACAGGTCGTGTAGGCCGTTTCTAAACGTTGTGGACGAATGTGTAAAAAAGAGAAACATTAAGAGTTTTAAGAATCAAAGAGAAAGCATGACTTGGTGTTTTGATGTTTTTGAGCCGAAGGGAGTATTCAAGAATAGGACGGTGTGGAGATAATTAGTGTGCATATTAGTTCCGGAGTTGTTTTGTTTAGCTATAGGAACAATTTCTTGCCAACACGTAAGGGAACGGAATGATTAGTTATCTATGTATGTATGTATGGGTGTATATTTATCTAAATTTTTATTAAAATTATTTATGAGTTATTTAAATAAATCGAAATTTATTTCAAATCCAGATGACAAATTCTTACGTTTCTAGTTTCCTTTAAAAATATTCTTACCGAGATGGACGGAGTTAAAACATAAAATAACTTCTCTAACTTATTGCGGTTTCTACTTAATATTCGAATAAACTGAAAATAAGAAAGAAAGTGGATATGCACACTAAGAAAATCTTTGAACAACTTCTCAGTATTTCATCCCTTTTATTTCCGGATTGTGTTGTCACGAGAGAATATTTCTTAAACTGATTTCAGATGAATGCTGTCAGCATGAAAGAAGAATGCATTATGCTGGAATTAATATGTTTCTCATGCTATACCCTAATGCGTCCCTATAACACCCTGTGAGTTTTCTTCGCAAGTGGATGTGAACTAATGTAATCCCAGAGCCGTTTTTATAGGTCTTACCTTTTAGTTACAATAGACCTCCAAAGAAAGGTCCGCACCGACTTTAAAGTTGCTCCACAATTTTGATTTTTTTTTTCAGGGGTTAAATTTTTTTTCTAGCTTTTTGGAATTTTACCGTCGGTTACAGGCTAAAAGCTAAAAGTGTGTCAGATTTCAAGTTTCTAACTCATCTGTAAGTGGAAAAACATTAATTTCAGTGATTGAGTCAGCCGTGTGGCTTTATAGTAGTTTAATATATGGCCAAGTGGAAGCAAAAAGATTCTAAATGAACAGTTTCAGGTATTGTTAATCAAACTAATATTGTCGATGACCTGGCGGTCTAGGGGTAAGGTGTCAGACCTCTATGCTGGCGGCCGGGGTTCAATCCTCGGTCCCGGCACAGATTTATCAGTTCAGATTCCACGTTAAACTGTAGGTCCTCCATTTCAGCTCACAACCACCCTACCATTACACATTAGCGTAAGTGCAAACAACCCGAACGGGTAGTAAGACGCGGTGCTAATAATAATAATAATAATAACAAACTAATATTATTTAGCAGCGCGTTATTGTTTATACGCCTATGCTCTTATTACACTAATGGTTTTAGTTACATGGAAGGCAATAATTATAGGTTGTATACCCGCATTTTCGTGAAAAGAGAATGGAAAACCATTTCGGGGGAAACTACCTTCACTAAACCCGATAGAGATTCGAACTCCGACCTCCATGTCATCGGCAGTATAGTCTAACATGAGAATGACGCCTTAGTCTATGCAACCACCTAAGCTGGTTCAAATAAATGTTATGTAGTTATATTTTAACTCCCGTGTTTGCAACCATCCCTTTTGACATAAAATTTTTATTTTGGACTGTTATAGAATGATTATAGTTTATTTTTTGCTCAATTTTTTATGATTTGAATCTATTTTTATACTATTTAAAATGTTCTTCCTAAATATATCCTGATATTAAATTTTATTTGGATTATTTTTTGGTTCAGTATTTAAACAATACTTTCTCAAGAAAATTTAAATCAATGTTTCGAAAAGGAAAATGAGTCAACTTTTCAAATTCGAAAAATTAATCGAAAATAATCTAGTATATACCTATTTTTAACTCATTGGTGTTTCTAATAACTGCATCTGAACGTTTTATTTGTAAGTTCTGCCACACAAATAGTTTGCCATAATCTTATTTGTAAGGTTCATAACTCAATCAATCACCCACCTGTGACATTTTTTCAACTGTTTTTAACGGGTAGTAAGACGCGGGGCTAATAATAATAATAAACAGCTTTTTTTTACTTCCCTTTCTCTACGAAGACTTATACAGTGTATACACGATTGTGTATGTACTATTATCAAGTTATTACGCTAAGTTAGTTCAACTTTAACCATCACTTTTGAAAGATAAAGTCCATTTTGACAGTTTTAGGATGAATATGGTATGTACTTTCTATATTTTGGATCATATATAATTTTTTATTATAGCTTCTAAAATATTCTCCCAATATCAATCCAACCATAGTGTGTTATTTAAAAAATGTATGTGTGTTTTTATTTAACAGGTCCTTAAACAAAACACCTTTAAGAATATTTATATTTTATGTTTCAGAAAGGACCCTCATTCACTTTTTTACAGAGTGAATATTCTAACTAAACATAAAGTTGTCCAGAACTTTTTTCACAATCAAATAGTTTTCAATTTACAAGTTTCCCTTAATTTATTTTTAGTTTATTATAGTCCCATTACTAAATTGTTCTCTCTATATATATTTTTTATCGCTGAGTTTTATTACCTGTTCATACGCCTGTATGATAATTACTCTAAAGGGTTAAAGATTAGGAAGAAAGCATTTAATGGTAATCTACCAGCTATTGCATGGAAGGAGAAAGATAAAGAATGTAGGAAAAACCACCCTCAGTAGACCCGACAGGGATTAAAACCCGGATATCTTATTCATCTGCAGGTCGGTCTAACACCAGTGACGTTTCGAACCGTTCGGCCACTGAATCTGGTCAATTATTATTACTGACATTCCAGATATATTACATTTTTTCTCGTACATTTGGTTTTTATTTATTTTTAAATATCCTGAATGAAACACCCTGATGTAAATACTAAGAATAAACTAAAAAAATAAAACCTTTGAAATTTCACTTAAACAATTGCCGCAATGATAATTTCATTTTCAACAAATTATTTTCAGGCTATCTCTTTCAGCCATACGTACCATTTCAGAATGTGTTTCTCATTTCATTTAGTCGTGGTTCAACGTACTCAAAATATTGATTTCTCTTTAAAGCAATTTCAAACTTGAGGAGAGAAACGAATTACTTCAACCAAGCTGCACCTGGAGATAAATGCTACCAATCATTTATTAGTTTCTGCTGTTGGTAAAGTTAAAGTCAACTGGTGTGGGTTTGGATAATTCTAACACAGACTGTTATTTAAAAAAATAAAAACAGAAATAAATCTATGTTTTATTAAAGATCTAGAAAGCATTCTATTTTACAATTAATTGTAGAATACTATCAAAGTTTGGGAAATCTAAATGATAATTAGGCTACGGATATCTATCTTCAACAAACATCTTCATAGATTTTGAAAATTGATGCCTGGACACGGGAAACGAACCAGGAACGATTATAACGCCAATGTTCTTCCATTAAGAGATTCGGGTATAATCCCGTGCTTAGGATCATTCTTCCCTCATAGTATAAGACAGCTAATCCTGGGTAGCTAAATGACAAGAGAATTAGCGTGCTATGCTAAGAATACTGGGCTAGATTCCTGTATCCAGGTATCATCTTTTCAAATTTACCAATATAATATTTTTCTGCAGCTATGTTGATTACGTCAACCTCAGTAGTCTTGTGGTAAAGTGCTTGTCTCAGGACTCCATATTCATGGGTTCAAACTTGGCTGAGGTCAACGAGTTATTCTTTATTTATCAAAATCCGTAACTCAACTTTCTTCAGAGGAGAAGTAAATCCGTTGGTCTCATGTCGATTGCAGACATGTAAAAGAATCCTGGAAGGTTTGGGGAAATACCTTTCCTGGTAAAATTGGTAGAAACTTTCACGCTCGCTCATAGAAACTCTCCTGTGTTTATGTAAACAGTCGGTTTAGAAATTGCATGGTATATATCTTAATTTTGTACAAATGGAAATATAAGGTCACTCCAGAGTATCGGGGGGTATCAAATTATTACTTTATAGGCAACCAGTGATTTCCACACGTCCATCACAGACTTTTCCTTAAGCTATGCTTAAAAAATTGTCCTTAGTATAGGACTTATCAGGGAATCATCATAGAATGCTAGGTGGTAGAGTAACGTCATTTTTTTTCTAAATTTCAGATATTTTATTAAATATTCACTTTTGGGGATCGCACCTAAAATAATTTACTAAGGATTTTTCTGACTCCCTACATCATAATTTAGGTAAGAATATATTTTCAACTCCAAGTAAACTCGAACCAAATTTTGTCACGTGATTTTGGTCAATGTTTGAGGTATCTCAGCAAAATATACGATACTCATCCTTTGTTGTGTAAAATAATAGAAAGTTACTTGCTTCAGTGGTCAAATGATCTAAGGAGTCACATTCCTTATAGACTAAGCTTATTATCACAAAGAGATCGGCTTTACAATCACGGCCAAATTTTCCTAGATATGATTTTACTAATTGCTCCTTCCACAAAACTATTTTATATGAAGGGTATATAGGAAAAAGGGAAGGTCCAATTTTTAAATCAAATTAATTTAGTGCTGTGATCTATTAGACAATCATGATACTTAATCATGTACTTTTGGTGATTTGGTGGTCTATGGGTAAAGTTTCAGACTTCTGTGCTGGGGTCCGGGGTTCAATCCTCGGTCCCGGCGCAGATTTATCTGATTACCAAACCCTTCCTTCACCTCTGGCAAGACGTGTATTAATCACAACTTGTGAATGTGAGGAATGACAGGCCTCCACCGTGGTTTGGATTCCACGTTAAACTGTAGGTCCTCCATTTCATCTCACAATCACCACTACCATTACACATTAGCATAAGTGCGTACAACCCAAACGGGTAGTGGGACGCGGTGCTAATAATAATAATAATAATGCACTTTAAATTATCGCTAGAAGAGGTATCTGTCATATTTCAATTAATTTTAAAAATTGTATTGGCTGCGGTCCTTATGGTGTTTGGGATATAAAATGTAATGTCAAGTAAAATATATGCAGTATGACTTTCCCATTTTTACTTTGTTACTGGATTTAGTGCCCTCAGGGTCTTGCAGTAGACCAGACTGTCGATGACGGGGAGGTCAAGGTTCGAATCTCGGTTTGTGTGTAGTAAGAGGGGTTCCTAATCCATAAAACTATTAGTGTTGTTAGTACATAATTATGTATTAAATAACCACGTTGCTATATTTGTTAATTACGGTTATATCTGCATCAAATTATCACATTATTTGAAATGAAAAATGACACGTGGAAACAGTAATTTTACTCATCATGACATGTGAATCCGTATAATTATATCTGTACAGTTGGCAATATAAAGCCAGCTATTGAGTCAATGGTGGTTGCGTTATCTGATAGCTCGTGATCTTAGTTGATTACACATATGTAGCCGACGAGTTCCACACATCATTCACAGATTCTCTCTTAAAAATAAGTGAAGAATGGCCTTGGACATGGGACGATTCCTAGATAGCTCACTAGTCAGATAATTAGCGTAGTAAGCAAAATAAAACCTATTCGATTCCCGTCTACAGGTGTCATTTTTACATTTAAAAAATATTGTACATAGGGATATAATCTTAACGGTTAGTAAGGCGTAGAGCTAAGAAAAAAAAAAAGTAGTTGTGATCAAATAAAGATTAATACAACCGTGGTGCTATTATGTGACGAAGTGCGAGATTTATCTGTATTAAATTGTCTTTGAAGAGCCCATTTTTAACAAATAATTGCATAATCACCCGACTTGTAAACTTGTTCCTATGATATCGCCCTTTAGGGCTTGTCTCCCCTACACAGTTAATACCTAACTTGTTGTGATGTGTGTGTGTGTGTGAAGTTTCAAAATGTTAAAGTCAAAGTCAAAACTCAAATCGACGTCAAAACCCAAAATAACTTTCATCTCTTTGAAACACTTTGAAGGAAGAAGAAAACTTAGATAATGTATCATGTAATTAATAATTAATAGTGATTAATATTAAAGTGTCTCATGAAATCGAAGATATTTCAACACAGTTATAATGATTTTTGAAACAGATAATAAATACTATTTAATAAGTGATTAAATAACATATACACCTCAGAATGTTTGGAAACTCATAGCCCAAATTACACATATATTTTGTTTGAACCAAAATTAATATAAAATAAATATATATTTAAATCAGGAAAACTAGGTTAATATCATTGAATTGTTTTCAAATTTTTGGCGTAGAGTGCCAGGAGAACAAAGCTGTTCAAGCATGCGTGTACAACAGGTTGCATAGGAGGAAGGCGTATGGTGCTACACAACTCGACATCTTGGGGCACGGCAGCAGAACTGACTACAATTTATGTTAAACACACCGGTCCATCTATAAATGGGAATACGTTCTGAGGGTCATTATTAATGGTTCTAAATAATAGAAATAGCTGACCATTATGACATGTGCAGTGCCGCGCGCCTAGCTCTTATGCAACTTGCTGTACACGCATGTTTGAATAGGTTTGCTCTCACAGCACTGTATACCAGAAATTTGAAAACAAATTAATGGTATTAACATAGTTTTCCGGTTGTAAGTATGTTGGGATTTTGTATTACTTTTAGTTCAAACAAACTATATGTGCAGTTTGAGCTATGCATTTCCCTGTATTACGTAAGCATGGATAAAGTCTTATATTGACGTATACTATAATATAATGTATGTTTCGTTTATAGAATTATTCAGCTAGAAATTATTAGTTTTATGTAACAACAACAATAGACCCGCCTCGGTGGCGTAGTTGGCTAACGCGCTTGTCGTGTTGAGCTCGACTGCTGAGGACGGGGAGATCGAGGTAATCTCGGTCGGGTGAACTGGGGGTGGTTTTTCCTAAATGGTTTTCTACTCCCCCTCCACGCAAATGCGGGTTCACTTCCTCTGATAAAACCATCTCAATTCCTAATAAATTAGTGTAATTAGTACTTAAAGCGTATAACCCGAACGGGTAGTAAGATGCGGTGTTAAATATTATTATCATTATTATTATTATTAACAATAGCCTTATTTTCAACTGCAGCGTCGAATGTTTACTAATGTTCCAAATTTGCTTTGACATCGCCAAGTAATTGAATGGTATAGTTATAAATAGGGGGAATGTCATACTAATCACATTTTCCAGGACAATGACTCTTATAGCTTAAACCCCATAGAGACCCCCAGAAAATAAGTTTTTTATTTTATTAATTTAAATACGACAGATTTCCACATCCTAGCTCGATTGGTAACGTGCCTGTATACTGAGTTAGTGGTCACTGGTTCGATTCCTGGCATGGCCAAAAATGTATAACTGGTCGGAATGGGTTTCTCCTTTTACAGTGATTAATTAACGAATGGGTCTATTCTAGATTTAAGTTAGTTGAAAAGTCATGAGGTGATATAATCAATCAATTAAAAAAGTGCACTTTTTAAGTGAAATAAAACAAATTTTATTTTAAGCAAAATCTAAATTACATTATTACGGTATTATGATTATCTAACAGATTGCAGTACTAAATCATTTCTTTACTTAAAAATTTGACTTTCCCGCTTTTTCCCTTTTACCGTTGATTTAAAACGTGATCTTCCCACAACCCTACCAATAGGGGTATGTAAAAATTTTGGAACAAGAAGTCACATAATGGCGGTTATGTTTATTATATTTAGAAGAAAAAAATGGAGGCAGGAATTGAGACCAGTGAAAATTATTATAATTTTTTTTAAATCAAGAAAAATACTTGATTCAATATTTTTTTATATTAATAGTACATTTTTTATTTGCATAATATACAGAATGCAAAAAACTGATCATCGATCAAAATTTCTTATTGTTGTCTAATCTCTAGGTTAGTCAGTCACGATATTAAAAGAATTTTGAAAATTTTTAATTCAAAAAGCCTTTAGCAATTTTGGACAAAATTTATACCAGAAAAGAATTTTATATTAAAAATAAATAAGTAGATTACTAAGACGCGGTGCTAAAAAAAAGTATATAATATTATAAGGAAAATGTATGTGACAAATTTTTTTAAAATTTCAATTTTTCAAAAATAGCTTCAAGAGCTTTCACGTGTATTTTTTGTTTGCCTCAAACCTAGATTATTTGAGAAAGTTAGTATTATTTGCTCCGGCAGTTTTATTTATATTTTAACATTAATAGATAATACGGCATAACAACGAACATTTTGTTAAGATCATGGCGATGATTTATATTATTTGTTTGTTTTATACTCAACAGCGCTTTATAAACACAAATATGGATCGCGCTTCTTTGATAGATTACTACTTTTTCGTTCCAGCGATTCCGTCCCCACCCGATCTTAACCGGGCCAACACCACCAGGGAAAATGGTCAACCCTTCCGGAAAGGTGAGAACAACTCCTCAAAACTGTCACACACACTGAGACATAAGTAGCCGGACCCGTGGCTGGACCGAGACTTGTTTTGCTTTTCGATAGTTCTTTTCAACGATGGCATCTAGAGTCTTTTCGGAAATTCATAGCTCAAACTGGATATATAGTTTGTTTGAACCAAAAGTAATACATAATTCCTGTACACTTACATCCGGAAAACTATTCTAATAACATTAAATTGTGTTCAAATTTCGGCATACAGTGCAGGGAGAGCAAAGCTGTACAAGCATACGTGTACAGCAAGTCGCATAGGAGCTAGAGAGCAAAGCTGTACAAGCATACGTGTTCAGCAAGTCGCATAGGAGCTAGGTACGTAGCACTGCATATGTAATATTGACAAGCACTTTCTGTGATGTAGGACCGTTAATGATGACCCTCGGAACGTATTCACATTTCTAGATGGACTGGTGTGATGTTTGCTATTAATAGTGGTATATTCTGCCGCCATGCTCCAAGATGTCGAGGCACCTAACTCCTAAACAACCTGTTGTACAAGTATGCTTGCACAGATTTGTTCTCCCGACGTTGTACGCCAAAACTTTGAATACAATTTAATGGTATTAACGGAATTTTCAGGATGAAAGTGTACAAGGATTTTGTAAAACTTTTTGTTCAAATAAAATGTATGTGCATTTCCAGCTATGACTTTCTGAACACCCTTTATATATATATATATATATATATATATATATATATATATTTGGATAAGAACTAGGGATTTGCAAACAAGAATCTAATTCCTTGGTCCAGCTACAGAAGTTACTGTGTGTGTGTGATGTCTTAAGGAGGCGCAATTGAATGCAAGCTTCACTCACTCACTAATTAATTTGCTTCTTTAAAAAAATAAAATTGATAACTTTACATGCACTTATTGACGCAGCTACTGGAGCACAATAATTTGATACGAATTTAATATTCAAAACTACACTTAATCTGGAACCATAATCACAGCTTATGTATTTTTAATATGACTCACATACAAATAGTGGGTCTCTCGCTTTGCTATCTTGTACACTAATATAACCCTTAATTTAATTATATATGTATATAAAAATATATCTGATCAAGAAACGTACTGTACTAATCAATTTATATAAAATATGTATCTGATAAAGAAACGTACTGTACTAATCTATTAATATATATCTAAGTTTATAATTAAAAATATACACACTAATTAATCTTATGTTTTACAACTTTGTCAGTCTTGTTTCTCTTATAGATAGAAACATATATTACCTTAACATTTATATCATATTGACTTGTTATAAACATTTATACTACATATAATATAATATGAATTAGATTAAAGTACATAAAATTAAACTTTATTAAATCTAGCATTTCAAATAAATATTTTTTTCTTTTCAATTTATGAGTGATTCATCTAATTTAAATTTATTTCATGAGCTGTGAGCTATATATTTTTTTACACCACTAATTACTCTAACGTGTAAGGGATTATAAAAGTTAATCTATGGGTTTACCTTGATTTGCGTGGAGGGAGAATGGAAAACTATTTAGTAAAAACCAGACTCAGTGCACCCGACCATGATCTAACCCAGATCCCCCCTTCATCACCAGTCTGGTATATTGTGAGAGTGACGCCACAGAAGCGAATATGCAATCTATTATACAATACACTTAATAATTATTCAACTACCATAATTATAACTTTTTTTTACAGCGCTTTAGAAATAGATTATCACCTAAAACACAAGAACCATGCCTAACTAACTAGTGAGAGAAAATAATATCGCCCCTTTAAATCATGTAATTCTCTTATCCCACCCCCCCTTACACACGTACCCTTACCATTTTACATTACTTAACCCCCCTATTCCCTTGTATCCTCTACTGATGAATGGGTTATCTCAAACTACTCAAACAAAACCTTAATCAAACAAGAGAGGTTAAGAGGGGTGGGAGGCAGGGTCGAAAAAAAAAATTAATCGCGTATGAGTCTAAAAGTAAATGAATAGAAGAAGAAAGCTCCATAGATCCACCCCCTTCAACAAAATCACATATATATATGTATATACATTTCTACAAGATATGATGTTTCGTGCCAACATGCAAGACATGAAGTAACACGTGCTCAATATTAATCTTCGTCTCAGACGTAGGTGAGTGAGTGGTGGGGAAAGAGAAGCTGTGGGAGGGGGGGGAGTAGTGAAGTGGATGGTGGGGTGTAGTGGGGGGGATAGAGGTCTGTAAATAATGTCCGGTAGGAACACTTGTCTGTCTTGTGTAGATAGATTGCCCTTACCGGCCACCAGGGTGGAAGTAATGAATGATAACAGCGTGGGTGATAGGTGTTACATGTTATAAGAGCTCGCAAGATAATCTTCTATGCTTATCTGAGGGTAAACATTCCATCTTCCCCTTCTTTAACATTTAATACTCTTTTTTCTATTAAACACCGCGTCTTACTATCCATTAGGGTCATATGCTTATGTACTAATTACGCTTGGGTGACCTGGTGGTCTAGGGGTAAGGTGTCGGACTTCTGTACTGGGGGTTCGGGGTTCAATCCTCGGTCCCGGCAAAGATTTATCTGATTGCCAAACCCTTCCTTCACCTCTGACAAGACATCTTGTGAATGTGGGGAATGCCAGGTATCCACCGTGGTTCGGATTCCACGTTAAACTGTAGGTCCTCCATTTCATCTCACAATCACCCTACCATTACACATTAGCATAAGCGCGTATAACCCGAACGGGTAGTAAGACGCGGTGCTAATAATAATAATAATAATAATAATAATTACGCTAATGGTTTTATAGATTAGGAAGGTTATATTTATAAGAATTGTACCCGCATTTGCGTGGAGGGAGAGTGGGAATAAATTTTGTAAAAACAGCCCTCAGTGCATCCGATCAAGATTCCCACCTCGATCTCCCTGTCATCGGAAGTATAGTGTACTGCAAGAATAACACCTTAGACCATGCAGCCACCAAAGTGGTTCAGTTTAACCTTTCCAAATAAGATGGTTTATCTTATACTGGTTATTCCTTTCCTATATTTAAACACTGATAGTTTTATTTTAATATTTAATCAAATAAAACTCATTTTATGAGGCTGGTAGATTTAAACTTCCTTCTATTTACTCTGTATCCGTAAAGATCTGAAACATATGTCCAAACTCAAGACTACATTAAGTAGACATTAAGTGATACACCCACCTCAGTGGTCACACGGTCTAAGGTGATATACTGGCCTGCTTCTGATGGAGATATCGTGGTTCAAATCCCGGTTGGATGTACTGAGAGTGGTTTTTCATAAATAGGTTTTCACCCTACCTCCACATAAATGTGGTTTCATTCCTTTCTAAATTCAATTTTCCTCATCCTGATTTTATTAAAATAGTAAGTATATATGCATACAATCAGAACGGGTAGTAAGACGCAAAGAAAAAAAAAGAAAAGTCTCGTTCCGTTAAAAGGCGTCTCGTTGCACTCTTAAAAATTTTTGATCAACTCCTAGCATCATTTTTAACTTTCTTAAGTTGGTATTACAGGATAAGTGACAAAACTTCTTGTGATCTTGTGCTTATCATATAAATCAAGTTTTATGGACAAGATAAATCAAATATTTCTCCAGTAGAAACCTAGATATTAAATTAAATAATTTATAGCTTCCATCCTCGTAAGATGTGATGAGTGTTGCATCTAATCCCCTGACGGTTAGCTGGTCGCATCTTTCCCCCTGAATTGAGATTGTGTAATAAAAAAAAGGCCTTCTATTTGATTATTAGTAAGAAAATCCAGCTATAGGCTTCATACGTAAGCTAAAATAGATGTATATAGCGAATGTAAAGAATACATCAAAACAAAAATAGAATAAAATTCAAATAGAGTTTTTGATAAACAAAGTAGATAGAGGTTGAAAGACAAAGATAAACCGGAAAGCTAGTAGAGAGACCGACAAAGGGAAAATATAGCCCAGAAATAATACAAAAAAAAAACAACGAGCCGCAGTAAAGTTAGTCACACGTATCGTTCATTGATATCAACTTTCAGCCTTAACATCCGTCAGTCCGACATGACTTCTTGTTCAAAGGGTGGGAGTAGGATGTGGGTTGGAGGAAGGGGAAGTTCTGTAGGGGTGTAGGAAGTGCTACCAGTGTTTCAGAACCAAACACACTGCTACAAAAAACTAAAATAATAATAATAAAGTGATTTGTGTGTTTGTCTAAGGACTAAAACTGCCACATGTAGTGATGAAGAGCTTTAATGAAGGACAAACTTTTACTTTGCTTGCTAAGTTTTTTTATGACGTCATTACAATAATTAAAGTAGAATAGTAAAATTCGTAAATGTGTTTGGGACATGACGAAATCTTCTTCTAGAAAAATCGAAATTTGAGATATTCTATCATTAACTACTCGGTATATACGGTATGTTGAGTACCCTCAAGGTCATTCTCATTAATAAAATTAGAAATGCCATATTGTTTATTATAATAAACAGTGTCTAGATATAAAATTAAATTAAAATCGTTTAAGCAAATTTTAGTAAAAGTGATCTTTTTCTCTTTTTTGCCTGTCAGTAAGCAATCCTTAATTCTAGGGTTAGATATATAGCAATCCCACGGGGAGGAGCTTATGAAAGCCCCTGATACCACGTTTTATCCCAATTTGTAAAATATAATAATAATAATAATATTAAGCACCGCGTCTTACTACCCGTTCGGGCTATACGCTTTAAGTACTAATTACACTAATGGATTAGGAATTGGGAAGGTTTAATCAGAGTAAGTGAACCCGAATTTGCGTGGAGGTAGAGAGGAAAACCACTTAGGAAAAACCACTCCCAGTTCACCCGACCGAGATTCGAACCTCGATCTCCCCGTCCTCAGCAGTAGAGCTCAACACGACAAGCGCGTTAGCTAACTATGCCACCGAGGCGGGTAATTTGTAAAATAGTTTCGGCTGTAGACTGAAGTACAGACGGCAATACAAGAATCACTTTTATCGGTTTCAGTGTGTCATGAAACGTCGACATTTATCACAAATTTTAAGTTCGTTTTTTTTTTTTTATGAATACAATATTTTCTCTCCGACGTGTCGAGAGAAAATAAAAAAAAAATAACAATTTGAAAAGTATTTATCAGAANTTCTCTCCGACGTGTCGAGAGAAAATAAAAAAAAAATAACAATTTGAAAAGTATTTATCAGAATGCCTCAAATCAATATGATCTACTTGGTGTGCCTACTCTTTTGTTCCAAAAATCCGTGAGTTTGTCTTCTAAGACACAATATTGTTAACTCTACGCTCCTAATCAACTTAAAACGAGTTGAGGTAAGAAAATAAATAAATTTAAAAAAAACAACATTACGTAGCTTTTACATTTATTGTGTCAAGGTTTGCTCTTCTAAAATTAGTCTGTTTGGGTGGTTCGGGGTTGTGGTTTAAACATCCCCATTTGTTAATGACTTGGCGCGTAGTGTTGACATGGTAAGAAAGAAAATCTCGTTAAAACTTTATTTGTGATGCGTTCTGGCCCTCTTGGTCCTATATTGGACCAATCATTCATAGGCCGTTCTCTACATACCTCTCAGATATGATTGTATATACGCTGGTATCTGACCAAAATGTTTTCTGCTTTTCCTGGAATATCTCCACGACAAAATAAAACTACTACTTACCCTCTCCCTTTGGATATTCCTTTTTTTAAGACATATTTTAACAACCTATCTTAGATGCTATTACAAACAATTTTTTTAAAGTTACTTGTATTCATAGTCCAATGTCCAGTGTCAACCCATTTCTCAGTTAATCAAATAAAGAGTTATTTTAGTTAACTGGAATATTGTCTGAACTCTCCTGAAGCTGGATTACATATACGTATCTAAATTATTGATCCTAGACAAACACTCATTATCATGGTTATTGGTTGTTAAAAATATCTCCATAGTGTGAGCACAGAAGCGAAGCTTAACGATGCCCATTGTGTGTATTATTCCAGTTTTCATTTAAAAAAAAAAACATAAATTAAAACTCCGTGGAATCTTCTTGCAATATCAACCGAATAGCCACTGTCCGTGACGAAGATAGTGCCAAATTCTGAATATAGGTGTTATGTATTCAGAATAACGTAACTTCCAACCGATTATCTTAGTTTTCTAGACCAGAGCTGCTACTGTTTATTTTCTTCATTCAAGCGGATTCTTATTGGCCATCACGAGGCTGAGTTGACCCCGTGCTAAACACATTTGTTCGTGGAAATCTGGATGCGCCGGGGTTCGAACCTTGGACAACTGGTTTTGTAGCTATAATATATTATCAACATATACGTGCTCTAAGAAACATATAAAATAATAAACATTTTACAAAAAAAGTAATTTTACTATATTATTTATGTTATTTCATGGATATTATTTATATCCATAGAAATTGATAACCGGAAAAAGATCAAATGAGTTGTGTGGATAAGTGAAAGCTAATCTTAGTAATTATTTTCTAAAAATCAAATAAAGTTATCTTTATGAATGTTCGATTGTATCCAGATAAAAAAAATGTCAACAGCTACGCTACAATTCAGTTGGGAGCAAGCTTTCCAGAAGTTACTTTGTGGGTCAGGACAGTAAATATAGTTCTATTAATCTAATGGATTTGCTTTTTTTGTTTTTGTTTCAGGGAAAGCGGACTCCGAGTTTGATGACAATCAGAACCCTAATGAAATAATGGACCTTTCAGATCCTCAACAAGTTTCCAAACACAAAGGCGAGTAATTATGTTACAGAAATAGTTATTAAATAAAAAGGTTCATATTTAAGTGCTACGGCACCAACCATTAAATACACAGTATAACCTAATATAGTCCTACTTTCATATCAGAATAAATATCAAAATTCAAAACAATACCAAATACATTTCTATAACAATCACCTCGAAGTAGATTTAGTGATCTAGAATTATTTTAAGCTTTATTTTGATTTAAATAAATACTATGTGATCTATGTTTTATCATTCCTCACACACAATGTAGTATTTATTAATACATTTATTTTCTAGTGATTTTTAAAATGCTCGCTTTGATAAGTTCAACAAATTTACAGATCTACTTAATTTATAACATTAAGAAATTGAAAGTTCATTGCCACAAATACTAAAGTACGCCATCTATCCCAGTCATGAAGAATATTTTCCAGTACAAACTATATCCCCATCTTAAGTTAGTACTATTCAAACCAACTAATTACACACTCTCCCTTGCTTGATATAGTTAAATCCAGTCTACCTCATTACACCCTATATCTAATCTTGAGCTAGTATATCCAGTTCACCTCATTACACACTATCCCTAGCTTGATATAGTTCTATTCAGTCCACCTCATTACACCCTATCCCTATCTTGAGCTAGTTATATTCAGTCCACCTCATTACACCCTATCCCTATCTTGAGCTAGTTATATTCAGTCCACCTCATTACATCCTATATCTATCTTGAGCTAGTTATATCCAGTCCACCTCATTACATCCTATATCTATCTTGTGCTAGTTCTATCCAGTCCATCTCATTACACCCTATCTCTTTCAGGTCCATTTTAATATTATCCTCCCATCTGCGTCTAGGTAATCCTAACTATCTTTTACCTTGGGTTCTTAAAGTCAGTCCTGAACACAGTTCTAGTTTATTTCTTTCTCATAAATTTGCTTATAATATGTAAATTGGCTCATAATATTTTCTTAGTAAATATTTTATTACGCACATTAATTTGATATTCAATAATAGTTTTGTTTTTATTTTATTATTTAGGAATATATCTGACACAAGCCTTTTAACTATAGAATAATAGGGTGGAAATTGATACCAATATTTTCCAACAATTAGCAACATCGAACTTTCGGTCTCCTAGGCCATCCTAACTAAATCATCTATAAGCCTGCTATTATAGAAATTTCTATATATATCTCAAGATGGTCGGTCATTCAACATGCAATATTGTTTTCTTCTTTATTTTCAGATCTGAAACTTAGAGGAAGACTGAATGATAACTCTCTAGACTTAATCGACGGTAGATCACTTTCCTCCAGTTTCAAATCCTCTTGCTACGTCATCACCGTGGCTTTCATTCTGCTACTAAGATTAGTGCTTCTCTCTTCGGTGTCCTAGTCACTTAAGAATATTACTAATTATGGATATTCAGTTATGGTATTTTAAACTGTATTAATAATTCCATACACATTATTTTGCCATAATTTAACCTGCAAGTGCAATGATAGTTACAATTTATATTTGTTTTAAAAAAAACCACACAAACAATATTGAAAATCTATTTTTCTTCAAATTTTGAGCTAAAGAGCTTATACAATATTTGCCTAAATAGAAATGTCATAGAGATGAAGATAGGTGTGGAATATATAAAGACGCTATCTGTCAGTGCTTTAAAAGATGTGACAATGTTTACATTTAATTTTGAACGATTTTATTTTATAAAGTCATCATTATTTTAGAGCTATAAAAACTATTTTTAACTCAGGGAAGTTAAAATATTTTCTCGATCAAATTCAATATATTTCTTATTGTATTTGGTAAATTAATAATCAAACAGACTCGAAGAAATTATTTGTGTGCTTGTGATTTGTGAAATGTTATGTTGATGCAATTATTAAATTTCATAATATTTGTGATATCATTTTGTGTTGAAAGACAAGCAATTGTATACCTTGTACCAACCTAAATACTGGTTCCCACTGAGAGTTATATATAAGTAAACAATTATTAAAGTGTAGAATGCTTTAACTCTAGACATATTTATAGCCAAAATACACCTAATATTACATAGATGTACCCAAATTTTAATTTGATTACTATTTAAATATATAATTCCTTAGGTATATCATAATTGTAAATTATTAAATTATTTGTTTATAAATACTATCTCGATACTATGTAAGACTGTGGACAAGAAGTTCTTGTAAATAATTAAGGAGGTTTTTTATGTAATCTTATTTTCACAATTTCCTTTCAAAAAAATGTTTAATAAACAATGACCATTGAAATGTAATAAGTTGTGATTATTTTACTGAGTATGTATCAAAGGGTGTATTTTATAGATGACTATTCACTTATTTAAATAAAAAGTAATATAATTTATATATAAAATAATATATTTATTTGATAAAAGTGTTTTATCAGTTTCAGTCTAGTAAAGATTAACTGAAAATAAATCAATCATATCATGTATACTACAGGAATATTTAGTTGAACATTTTAAATAACGGTACATGTGAATATAGTTGTACATAAATAATGTGTAAAAAAAATATATTTGGTAGATATATTTATTGAAGAAAATTTAGAAGATGGATGATTTGAAAGAGTGAAAGTATAGTTAATTTTAATGGTTTGACTATAATGTATGGAAATATATTGTTTAAATTCCTATATTTAATAATATTACACGAACAGTGAGCTTAGCTAATCATTGATTATGAGTTGCTAAAACACATAAATGGTTTAACTTTATATATTAAAATCTTAAAATAAATAATATGCTTATTTTAAAATTAGAAATGTTTATTTAAGTAGTGTATTATGCATTTGAATAGGTTTTCTTACTAATATATAAAATATTTGAGATAATATCCAATGTAAATTAAGGGTTGTTTTGGAGATGAAGCCAAGAATCTTAGCTAGTTTTTTAACTATTATTGACAAGACTGCTGTGAACTGATTCTATAATAATAGTATAATGCGTTAATGGTGAATCTGTATTATCTGTATTGATATAGAATTACTTATAGATTGTTAGAATGACTAAGCAATAGTAATTTTATTTCATGTGATAAATCACATTCATTTTGACAATTATAATAATATAGTGAAAATAATAAAACTTAAAAAATTGTTTTATTTTAAATTTGATTAATGTAAAAGATTACTAACCAAATCCTAAATTTTGAGTAGTTGAGTTTTTTTTTTGACACAGAGGTCTAGGTAAATACCTGAAAATATTTATTTAAAACACTTTTTGAATATCCATATTGTAGCTGTGCGCAAAACTTAGCTTTGCACATAGCAATCTAGATTTGATTTGCACTAAGTTGGTAGCGAGTCTGCCTCGTGAGCTAATGCGCCCGGGTTCGATTGCCAGAATGGCCAAAAATGTATTATTGATGAAAATATGGGTTTACTCTTTGCATTGATAGATTAACTGCCGAGGACTGGATGTTGCGCCTGTCCTAGTCTTAGGATGGATTATAGGTCATGTGATTCTACGACAAACCTAGCAAGTATGTAATGGAAAAACATATTAATTGAATAAAAAAAAACTCACCCAGGCCATAGACTGGAAAAGGTAGTGGATGTAAAAATGATTGGTTTAAAATTCAGAGCTCTTAAATGCCCGAGTGACTCTCACATTAGATTGGACTGACGATAGTAGGAATATTGGGGATATAATCCCCCGTACTGAGGGGGGTTTATCATAATTGTTTTCCAATTTCACTCCACGAAAAAGTAATACACTTTTTCTGAACTCAGTATCATAATCTCTAAAACATTAACGTAGTTAGTACATTAAATATAGCTCGGATCGTAATTAATAGGCAGTGATCAAATAAATCGATTCAAGGTAACTTTAGTATAATTATATAATTCATTTGTATCTGATCTATATGGTTAAATAGATAAGTTAAGCACAAGTATTAGTGATAAATATAACCCTTTATTCAATTCTAATAAGTTTGTCTCTAGCAATATACCTAGCTAAAATCTGCTTTTGAAATAAAATAACATATTTTTTTAAATTATACATATAGCAAAGATAAAATATACACCAATTTTCTACTAATAATAGAATTCTTTAAATATGAATTAAATTGAACCGAGATTTATATTATTTTACGAAACATATAGTAAAGTGATTAAAATAAGTTTGATAATATACTGGAATAATTATAATGAATCTAAACTATTGCTTCATTATTGTAAAATAAGAAAAGTGTAAAGCTTAGTCATTCTTTCAACCTATCCTAGCTCATTTAAGAAAATAATTAGTTGTAATTTTGTAGCTAAACCAACTCCTCAATAAACTAAAAACCAATGCCAGTTTGTAAATGTGTTATTTTAATTATTTTCTCCCTTATTTAAATTTAAAATTTGTTAATTTTAATTTATAAAAAAACACATAAATCAATCACAGAAGAATATATGTAATCATTATTATACGATATTAAATGGTTTGATTTGAATTAAAGTCTATTGAATAGGCTGTATAAACATTTTACCCAATATAATAAATCTCTTAATAAGAAATATAATTTTATATAGATTTAGATAAAAATAGGTATAGAGTTAAGGTTTCAGACTTCTATGCTGGCGGCCGGGGTTCAATCCTCGGTCCCGGCACAGATTTATCTGATTACCAAACCCCTCCTTCACCTCTGACAAGACATCTTGTGAATGTGGGGAATGCCAGGCCTCCACCGTGGTTCGGATTCCACGTTAAACTGTAGGTCCTTCATTTCATCTCACAATCACCCTACCATTACACATNGGTTCGGATTCCACGTTAAACTGTAGGTCCTTCATTTCATCTCACAATCACCCTACCATTACACATTAGCGTATGTGCGTATAACCCGATCGGTTAGTAAGACGCGGTGCTAATAATAATAATAATAATAATAATTTATTTCTTGTAAACCATTTTAAATGAGCGACAGTAAACATAGTTTTCTTTCTGAGAAACGAAAAGGAAACATGAAAAACTGTTCGCAAACAGTATGCTAACAATTTGCCAATATATTAAAAACTGCTTTAGAAAAACACTTGGAAAAAACAGGTCTGAGAGAAGAGCAACTTAATTAGCACGATTTCAAATAAAGTTTCTGGAATAGGTTTTCAAGTTTATATTAGAGCTTAGAGGTTATATTTTCAATTTTAATCTTAAATATAACAGGAAAATAGCTTTGGAAATAGCCTCAACGAGTTATTGAAGTCATTTAATCACTTCTGCAGTTGCTCGCTCATATCTGAAGAAAGATAACCTGGACGGATTAATGGTTTTATTTTGGCGTTCCACCAATATCTTCTATCCATCTAGTATATACACATATTTACACAAATAGAGTAGGATGAAGAATGTGTAGAATGCAAGGCCTCCACCGTGGTTCGGATTCCATGTTAAACTGTAGGTCCTTCATTTCATCTCACAATCACCCTACTATTACACATTGGCGTAAGTGCGTATAACCCGAACGGGTAGTAAGACACGGTGCTAATAATTATAATAATAATAATAATAATAGCGTAGGATGAACATAGTTAACATTTAACGAATATGCAGGAGTAACGCATACACAGTAAATTAAAAAACAATTTTCAATATTCAATGCCTGAATTCAAACTCTGATCTTCCTGACCTAGTTCAAAGTGACGTTTTTGTCTACGTGTCCACTGGTGTGGATGGGAAACGAACTTATTCCACAAATTTTTCTAGAGCTTCCTGCTTAACAACTTTCCGTTTGAAAGATAAATTGGCTTTCAGATATGAAGTTTTATTAAAGAAAAATAGGATTTCAAAGTAGTATAAAGTGTAAAATAGCATACATAATAACAACACGGTTAGCCCAAACATTGGTGTTCCCGATGTCTAAGGCGTTATTCTCTCTAAAAAAAATATGGTAATGATAGGATTGGTGTATTGAATTCCTACTGGATGTACCTAAGGTGTTTATTCCAAAATAGGTTCCTACTTGTAAACACCTAAGCTTATTTGTTAGCGTGTCTGTCTACCGAAATCAGGGTCCCGGGTTCTATTCCCGGAATAGACTAAAAATTAATAAAAGGTGAAATGTGGAATTTCCCTTTCACATTGA
Organism: Timema californicum; assembly: GCA_902141385.1. Classification (NCBI taxonomy): domain Eukaryota; kingdom Metazoa; phylum Arthropoda; class Insecta; order Phasmatodea; family Timematidae; genus Timema; species Timema californicum. Next base: position 44,598 of record CABFOW010005201.1, read on the forward strand.
TAAATTGATGGCCGGGGACCAGATGTTGTGCTTTTCATAGTGTTAAGTTTTATTATATATTATTATTATTATTATTGTTATTATTAGCACCGCATCTTACTACCCGTTCGGGTTATACGCACTTACGCTATTGTGTAATGGTAGGGTGATGGTGAGATGAAGTGGAGGACCTACAGTTTAACATGGAATCCGAACCACGGTGGAGGCCTGGCATTCCCCACATTCACAAGATGCTTTGTTAGAGGCGAAGGAAGGGTTTGGTAATCAGATAAGTCTGTGAAGTTTTATTATAAGATATATGAATCTTTGGTAGGCCTATCAAACCGACCTAGGTAACAGGGTGGAAACAGTAATGGATGTTAAGTAAAATTTTATGTTCATACCTCAACTCTAAGAAAAAGTGGGTATGTTTCCTTTAAATTATATCTTCCTCGTACTTACCTGACTAGTGTAAATATAGAAAGAGCCAGGTCCAAAGAATAAAATCATGGATTGGTGGTTCTTAACAACTGTTTTCACCCACTTCGGTGGCGTAGTTAGCTAATGGGCTTGTATCGAGTAGAGCCAGACTGCCGAGAACGGGGAGATCGAGGTTCGAATCTCGGTTGGGTGAACATGGGCTGGTTTTCCCCCAAATGGTTTTCCAATCTACCTCAATTGAATGCGGGTTCACTTCCTCTAAATTCAACCTTACTAATTCCTAATCCATTAACGTAATTAGTAACTTACTTAAGCGTATAACACAGGCGTTTAGTAAGACGCGGGTGACCTGGTGGTCTAGGGGTAAAGTGTCAGACTTCTATGCTGGCGGCCGGGGTTCAATCCTCGGTCCCGGCATAAATTTATCTGATTACCAAACCCTTCCTTCA
>CABFOW010005202.1:0-14342 GCA_902141385.1 Timema californicum
TAAGACGCGGTGTTAATAATAATAATAATATTAATAATAAATTTAAAATCCATATACCTGTTTACACGAATAACATAGTAGTTTTATAAATTATTGCACGATTTATACTTTAGGGTAGTTACTAATAACCTTTATTTTATACGTATTCAGCACTTCAATTAAATTTCAATTTGTTTCGTTTCAGCACCTTCCTTTGTTTCCGAAACCTAATATCCGACATTTCGGTCATCTGACCACCTGTCAGTGTCGTTTAGGTTCGATGGTCGCGACTCTACTGTGACATTGATTATGTGTCAAATGAAATGGCATAATACATATGGCATTATGTCAGAGCCATTAGAATAGAACATAATTTAACTCATTTCCTAATAATTAAATTACAGATAGATTAGTTTGGTTAAAAATATAGTCAATATTCCAATAAATATGGCAGCTTATATGAAATGTATTTAAGAACAAAATAATATTAACTTAATATTAGGCTAAATAGACCATATCTGTGCGCTAATGGTCAGCGTTCCTGGCTACAGATTCAGAAGTTCTGGGTTCGATCCCCGGCGCTTCCAAAATTTAAATTTGAGGCAGTGGGTCTGTAACGGGGTCAAACTCAGCCTCTTGAGTTCAAATGAGGAGCTGCTTGAATAAATAGGTAGCAGTTACGATTTAGAAAACTGAAATTAACGGCCGAAGGGTTAGTTGTGCTGGCCACATGACACCCTCTATCCACAAATGTGGGCACTATCGGCAGATCGGTCGGCGCTTTCCTTTATAAGGCTAGATCCATGCTTTTTGGTTTTGTGTGGACATAGAAACCTCTGATGGAATTTTTCGTGCATCACATCCTATTATCTAACCAACTTAATAGTTTCCTACTCTACCTCTTTCCCTCCGAGCATATTCGGGTACATTTCCTCTACATTTTACATTCTTTATCGCTACCCCAATAGTGTAAATATGTGGATAGCCCAAACGAGTAATAGAACAATATTGCGCGTCTGGGGCTACATTATTCGCAGCCCAGTTTGTTGAAAGATTAGCCAGTACTAATGTACCGTTGCCCAGGAGACGCCCGAACGTAGTCTACTAATCGTACATCCTTTTCGTGGAGGCTCTTACCATGTCCTGATGATATGAGAAATTGGCGATAGTGAGCATGAGGGTGTGGAACCAGTGGAAAACACTTAAACATCACTTATACCTAATGAACCAAACCCTGGTGACCAGTGGAGTAGTTCCCCTTTAGTGAAAAATACCCAAGGTACCATCCGGAAAATGAAACCGGAACCCCTAGAATCATAGACAGCTGTGCCAAATACTACACCACGAGGCTGGTTATTAAAGTTGGTATTAAAATTTTATTCACAAACATAAAAAAAACTGGAGTCAAAAACCTATCTATCTAAAATAAGGCTACCACTACCGACAAAGGTTATCCCGCGGGGCAATGGAAACGATAAAAGTCAAACTGTCAATAACTTAGTGAGGAGCACATACATGGGAATATCCACAAAGGATTAAGCCTACCAATACATATTTTAAAGTTAAAAAAGGGGAAAATACCTTTCTTTAACTTATTTACGTCTGGACGTCTAAAAGAGAAAAAAAAAACCTTCCATCATATTTTCCCCATCCGGTTTTTCAAAAATTGCAGAATTAATTCAGTGAGTAAATATTTTAATTTCATGGGGGAGGGGGCGTGAAAGGGGGCGGTGGGGGAGGGTAAAATAATTTCAAATAATGACGAGTTAATTTAGTTTAGACTTTTGCAACAGCCAAAAAAACGTAATAACCTACTTGTAGATAGTTAACTCGTTTAAATTTCTTTTTTATATAATCAAATTATTTAGCTTATATTTTGTGTAACCAGAGATTAAAACAAAACCGAGTTTTATAACTCAATTGAAAGATTTTCCAAAAAATTTGATTAGACCTACGTATCAAACTGATAAAATTAAGAATGTCCGGATTTATCTATTATTCTTATTATTCTTATTATTATTAGCACCGCGTCTTACTACCCATTCGGGTTGTACGCACTTTCGCTAATGTGTAATGGTAGGGTGATTGTGAGATGAAGTGGAGGACCTACAGTTTAACGTGGGATCCGAACCAACGGTGGAGGCCTGGCATTCCCCACATTCACAAGATGTCGTGTCAGAGGTGAAGGCAGGGTTTGGTAATCAGATAAATCTGCGCCGGGACCGAGGATTGAACCCCGGCTGCCAGCATAGATGTCTGACACTTTACCCCTAGACCACCAGGTCACCGACCGGATTTATCTGTTGCTTTAATTTATAAATGGTGCTAATTAAAAAGATAATATATGAACATATTCTAACGACACACGTTGTATGCAGCATGCCGGATGAAGTTATTACAGGAATAATATGAAAGATGTTAACCAAAAGAACAGACTAGACTTACCTGTTGGCCACATGAGGAATGGGGGACTGCTACATTCTAATATTATAAACATATGCGGAAGGGAATAGATGCATAAGCAGACCCCGACTACGCTTAATTTAACAGATGATTGAGAACTTTGGTTTTATTATTATTATTAGCACCGCGTCTTACTACCCGTTCAGGTTATACGCACTTACGCTAATGTGTAATGGTAGGGTGATTGTGAGATGAAATGGAGGACCTACAGTTTAACGTGGAATCCGAACCACGGTGGAGGCCTGGCATTCCCCACATTCACAAGATGTCTTGTCAGAGGTGAAGGAAGGGTTTGGTAATCAGATAAATCTGTGCCGGGACCGAGGATTGAACCCCNGACCTACAGTTTAACGTGGAATCCGAACCACGGTGGAGGCCTGGCATTCCCCACATTCACAAGATGTCTTGTCAGAGGTGAAGGCAGGGTTTGGTAATCAGATAAATCTGTGCCGGGACCGAGGATTGAACCCCGGCCGCCAGCACAGAAGTCTGACACCTTACCCCTAGACCGCCAGGTCACCGGCAACTTTGGTTGTAATACATACCAAGAACTGAAGAGGAAAGACGAAAGAAAGATCAGATTCGAGAATTACTACAAATAAATTTTTGAAGGAATGACCAACGATGATAATGATTTTGGTTTAAATTGAAGATCACACATTACCAATGAAAATTAATTTATTCCACACGTAGATTTTTTTTATAGCACCACGTCTTACTACCCGTTCGTGTTATACACCTATGTACTAATTACGCTAATAGTTTCATTGATTAGGAAGGTTAAATTTAGAGGAAGTAGACCCGTATCTGCGTGGAAAGAGACTGGAAACCCATTTAGGAAAAAAAATATCTCAGTGCACCCGACTGAGATTCGAACCTCAATCTTCCTGTCATAAAGCAGTCTAGTCTACTCCGAGAGTAGCGCGTTAGACCACGCGGCCTCTGAAGCGGGTCACTTTGATTTTGAAAATTTTAAAGAATGAATATTAATGATGAAAGTTTAGTTGGAGTGAACAAGTCTTCTCCAATATCCTTTACTACGAAAACCCTGGCAGTCTAGGGGTAAGTGTGTCAAGACTTCTGTGCTGGGGGTCCGGGATTCAATCCTCGGTCCCGGCACAAATTTATCTGATTGAAAAATATTTCTTTCACCTCTGGCATTAATCACAACTTGTGAATTTGTGGTATGTCAGGCCTCCACCGTGGTTCGGATCCCACGTTAAACTGTATTATTATTATTATTATTATTACCACCGCGTCTTACTACCCGTTCGGGTTGTACGCACCTACGCTAATGTGTAATGGTAGGGTGATTGTGAGATGGAATGGAGGACCTACAGTTTAACGTGGAATCCGAACCACGGCGGAGAGCCTAGCATTCCCCAAATTCACAAGTTGTGATTAATACACGTATTGTCAGAGGTGAAGGCGGGGTTTGGTAATCAGATAAATCTTTGCCGGGACAGAGGATTGAACCCCGGAACCCTAGCACAGAAGTCTGACACCTTACCCTTAGACCACCAGGTCACGTTAAACTGTAGGTCCTCCGTTTCATCTCACAATCACCCTGCCATTACACTTTAGTGTAATTGGGTATAACCCGAATGGGTAGTAAGAATAATAATAATAATAATAATAATAATAATAATAATACGTGAACCTATTACACGGGTGATCTGGTTACTTGTGTGATCGGGAATGGAAGCCACGAGGTATCCTCGCCATCTTTCTCACCCTCCACTCCTCTTGGGTGACTGGCAAAAGTCTCTGTCGCTGTCGCTTACGTGGGTCGGGGAGAAATCTACTTTAAGGTGCTTTTACGCCCCGTCAAATGTTTGATAGTACGATGCTTCCAAAATATATTTTTGGAGTGCTTTTCAACTAAATTATAAAAATAAAAAAAATAAAGAAAATCCAATGCCTCTGGTAACTTTTTAGAGTGGTCCTTCTCTGACAAATATTTGAAAAATTGGATGTCTATAAAAGCTATTTGTAAAATCTAGAGAGGGGGAAGGGTGAGTTTACTTCAGAGCGTTTCAAATTACTTAAAGGGGGGGGGGGGATAATTCCCCACTCACCCGATACCGACACCACTCAGTTTAAGAAAAAAACAACAACCAATCCACCCGAGTGAAATTCGAACCTCGGATCTCCCCCATCCTCGGCAGTCTAGCTAACACGAAACTAGCACGTTTGCCAACCACGCCACTGAAGCGTAAGCTATCTCTAAAATTAATTTAGAGCTAAAATTAATAAAATAAAAATTTCAGCTTGAGCTATGATCACATAATATCTAAATATCAAGATTGAATTAAATTAATTTGACCGTTTTGTTATTAACTTCCCGTATAGACAGATGGGGCATTTCAAAATCAATACTTTGGTATAGGAGGGGTTGGAGGAGCCTGAAGGGTTGGAGGAGCCCGAGGGGTTGGAAGAGTCCGAGGGTTTGGAGGAGTCCGAGGGTTTGGAAGAGTCCGAGGGTTAGAAGGAGTCCGAGGGTTTGGAGAAGTCTGAGGGTTTGGAGAAGTCTGAGGGTTTGGAGGAGTCCGAGGGTTTGGAGGAGTCCGAGGGTTTGGAGGAGTCCGAGGGTTTGGAGGAGTCCGAGGGTTTGGAGGAGTCCGAGGGTTTGGAGGAGTCCGAGGGTTTGAAATAGTCTGAGGGTTTGGAAGAGTCCGAGAGGTTGGAAGAGTCCGAGGGTTTGGAAGAGTCCGAGGGTTTGGAAGAGTCCGAGGGTTTAGAAGAGTCCGAGGGTTTGGAGGAGTCCGAGGGTTTGGAGGAGTCCGAGGGTTTGGAGGAGTCCGAGGGTTTGAAAGAGTCCGAGGGTTTGGAGGAGTTCGAGGGTTTGGAGGAAACCAAGGGTTTGAAAGAGTCCGAGGGTTTGGAAGAGTCCGAGGGTTTGGAAGAGTCCGAGGGTTTGGAGGAGGCCGAGGGATTGAAAGAGTCCGAGGGTTTGGAAGAGTCCGAGGGTTTGGAGAAGTCCGAGGGTTTGGAGAAGTCTGAGGGTTTGGAGAAGTCCGAGGGTTTGGAGGAGTCCGAGGGTTTGGAGGAGTCCGAGGGTTTGGAGGAGTCCGAGGGTTTGGAGGAGTCCGAGGGTTTGGAAGAGTCCGAGGGTTTGGAAGAGTCCGAGGGTTTGGAGGAAACCAAGGGTTTGAAAGAGTCCGAGGGTTTGGAAGAGTCCGAGGGTTTGGAAGAGTCCGAGGGTTTGGAAGAGTCCGAGGGTTTGGAGGAGTCCGAGGGTTTGGAGAAGTCCGAGGGTTTGGAGAAATCTGAGGGTTTGGAGAAGTCCGAGGGTTTGGAGGAGTCCGAGGGTTTGAAATAGTCCGAGGGTTTGGAAGAGTCCGAGGGTTTGGAGGAGTCCGAGGGTTTGGAGGAGTCCGAGGGTTTGAAAGAGTCAGGGTGTTTGGAGGAGTCAGGGTGTTTGGAGGAGTCAGGGTGTTTGGAGGAGTCAGGGTGTTTGGAGGAGTCAGGGTAATTTGGAGGAGTAAGGGTGTTTGGAGGAGTAAGGGTGTTTGGAGGAGTAAGGGTGTTTGGAGGAGTAAGGGTGTTTGGAGGAGTCTGAGGGTTTGGAGGAGTCAGGGTGTTTGGAGGAGTCAGGGTGTTTGGAGGAGTCAGGGTGTTTGGAGGAGTCAGGGTGTTTGGAAGAGTCCGAGGGTTTGAAAGAGTCTGAAGGTTTGGAGGAGTTTGAGGGTTTGGAGGAGTTTGAGGGTTTGGAGGAGTTTGAGGGTTTGGAGGAGTCTGAGAGTTTGGAGGAGTCTGAGGGTTTAAAATATTTAATTTAAATCAATTGAAAAATAACACCCGAGTATGGGAATCGAAACTGGGATCTTTGGCGTACTAATGCTCTACTTCCAGGATTCGTCCCGTATTCAGGGTTGTTTTCATTCATAGTTTAAGGCAGAATCTGTGATAGACGCGTATAAACCTGTTGTTAACATAAGCTATCATTGATTCCACAGCCACCTTCGACTTTTGTTTTAAACTATGAATGAAAAATGACCCCTACCAGGGCACGAATCCTGGATAGCTCAGAGGTAAAGTATTGGTGCTATATGATAAAGGATCAGGGCTCGATTTCCATGTCCAGGTGTCATTTTCCAATTAATTTAAATTTATTGAATTGTGCTCTCCTTCATACGGAGAATATTAACCGAAAAAATGTCAATACATGTCCATTTTGAAATTAATTTTTAAGGTTATTTTGAAAATAAAAAAATCCAAAATTTATCTTAAGTAATTTGTGGTTTTTCTTAAATAACTTCCCACTCTCCTTCCATGCAAATGCTTCCTTCCCCAACCGTACCCCAGGTTGTAAGACACGGTGATAATTAAAAAAAAAATATTTAAACCAATTCTTGTGTTTAATGCTTTTAATTTTTTTTTTAATTTCATTTCTTCCCTGAATCAACTAATTGCTACCTACTTCGGTGGCCCCATGGTCTAACGCGCTACTCTTGCAGTAGAATAGACTGCTTGATGACAGAAAGACTTGGGTTCGAATCTCAGTCAGGTGTACTGAGGGTGGTTTTTCAACTTTCCCTCTCCACGTAAATACAGGTACACCTCCTCTAAATATAACCTTCCAAACCCCTAAAACCATAAACCAAACGGGTAGTAAGAACAGTGATAAAAAAAAAGAAGTTAAATGCTCAACCTAGAGGTCTTGTTATTATTATTAGCATTGCGTCTTACTACCCGTTCGGGTTATACGCACTTACACTAATGTGTAATGGTAGGGTAATTGCGAGATGAAATGAAGGACCTACAGTTTAAAGTGGAATCCGAACCACGGTGGAGGCCTGGCATTCCTCACATTCACAAGTTGTGAGTCTTGTACAATCACTATATTTTCACTCATCCGACTAAATACCAGTAAAGTGTTTCATTATCTCTTAGCTTGTTGTGGGGGCAAAGATACAATGCAAGAGTGAGATAGAGAGATAGATGGAGAAATTCTCTCTATCGATTTACGAGTTGGCGCCAAGTTTTTATAAAAGGGGTTGTGTGGGTAGGATTTATGGCCTATTGGATTTTCTGTCACACCGGTCCGTCGATTAGAATCAACTAGTCTTTTAGGATATACACCACGCTGCAAAGTTGACAGTGCTTATATCCTTTCATTTGTTTGCCGCCTTGGGCCAAATGACGGCTCGTTTTGGTAGCATAAAGCAGTGGTGTTCAACCTGGGGTACGCGTATCCCCCCCGAGTGGCTACAGAACTTACATTTAAATTACGTGACGTTTTTTCCAACTTTCGAGGATTGTTTTAAGAACCATATCTTACTTTGTTTTCAGGATATAATTATATGTACTAATTACGCTATTGAGTTATGGATGAGCTAGGTTGATTTTAGAAGAAGAGTATATGTCATTCATGAGCTAGGTTTACCTGAATGACAGCTCGAAATGTTACTAGAAGTTATCCCTAATATCACTACGCCAAAAGCTGACATCTATCCCTTTGAATGACTGTAATGAAAAAAGAGTATAATATATTAATGTGATAGTTAACCACAATGATTTAGGCCAATATTATTTATATATTTATTTTAGGTCGGACACAAAGTTTATTTATCGTTGTATTCCACTTAAAAAAATATTCACACCACTTTTACAAAATCTTCTAACGAACATAGCCTCAAAATGGTGACTGACGAATTTAAACCATATGATTGAACATAACGGTAAACAAGTTTTTTTACAATGATGCGGACATGCAGTTGATGAAAATACTTTATTCAGTTAAATATTTCAAAATACGATAAAATAATCATAAAATCATGTATTGTATGTAAAAAAAATGACAACAATTTTCTATTTTCCAAGTAAATACGATGCCTGTATTAAAAGGCAAGGCACTATATTAAACATAATCAATAACGTTCCAAAACGAAATATAAGTACTTTTAATTATGTTTAAAGTATTGTTTCGAGTTGTATAAAAATAAATTATTAAAAAAAAATGAAATAATATGAGAAAACTTAAGTTTACGTTATTTTAAATGAAATACATAACAGGTAATTAAAGATCTTTACATTTATAACAAAACTGTGATCTTTTACAAGTGTTGGCAACCCAAAACCTAAACATATGATTTTCGAACTGTCATCCCGGTAAAAACATATCGCGATAGGAATATAAACACAATTGCGTAAAGTGAGTGGATGACCACTTGGAGAAAAAACACACTTTTTATTACACCCAACCGGGATTTGAACCTTGATCTCTCCGCCATTGTCAGTCTTGTCTACTGCAAGAGTAGTGCCTTAAATTATGCGGCCCCCAAATTGGGTGTAAACATATTTAAAATATCTCCAGTTCCCTTACATACAAAATTTAAAATATAATAATATTCAAAGAAATATTCTCTAAATAACTAAAGAACTGTTCATGTAAATGAACAGAACTACAATTAGGCGTTGACTTTTCCCTAAAATAGTTTCACCATCCAGATGAACAAATTTTTTTTTTTTTTTGCTTCATTCTGCATTTTTTTTGTAGCATTAAACGCAATAAGTTTCCCTGCGGAATTTCATGTAGCTTTTGAGATGTAATGAGAAAGAAGGGAGACAGAAAGATCCCCAAACAAACAAGTAATTAAGTTAATCTGGCTTCATTTGCCATTATTATAGTCGCGCAGTAATTACACTGTGGCCGTCGAGGTGAATGGGGTAAGGGGAAGGGTGGTGACGAAGGGGTAAGTATGGGCCATATAAAATGTAAAAGTATATATGATACAATCGGTTTACGTGGAAATGAGCATTCAAAGATATATATTTGTTTTATTACTTTGGACAAAAGAAAATTATAGCTCGAGATCCCAGGATCAATCATCCAATCAACATCCAATTTTCAAAAAACAAACTTTTTTACTGTCAAAATGAATAATATTTGAATGTATTATTAAAGTTATTTTATAAGTATATACATATATAACCTATGTGATATCTGTCTGTCCTTCCAGGGCTTTTTCTCTCACTTACCGATATCTTAAAAGAGTTGAAATCTGGTATAAGCTCTATGGTGCATATCATAATTATGAGGAAAGTTCGAAATTTGAAAAATCCAAGATGGTGGATCACAAAATGGTGAACGATATGGAACAAATTGAATCCTATGAATCTTAAATTCAGTATATGCTATGGACCATGCCATCTTTATGCAAATTAAAAATAAATAAATGAAAAATCCAATATGGTGGATGAAACGTAACAATTGAATCCTAAGAGAGCTGGAATTAGGTATGTGCGCTAGGGAGCGTGCCATGTTTTTTTTGTTGAAACTTGCGAATTCAAAGATGGTGGATAGAACGCATCCTGAGCCTGGTAAGGCCACTATGTACACAAAATGTGTGACATTCTTATATGAAAAATCTATAATTAAGGCGCGGATAAAAATCACAAAGAACAGACTTCACGGAATCTGAAACTTTGCCTTTCAGAGACGGGCCTAACTCATATTTGATAATATCTATCACAAGTGAAGGCCACAGATCACATAACTTGACGTATGAATACGTGAAAGATTATCAAGTAACTTTTATAACCGTCAAATAAGAATCTTACAATAAAAATGGGAGTGTAATTTGCACATCGGAGAGCACGTGGACAAAGAAACAAATCGCATCTAATTTGGTTCGCCGTTGACATTAAGGTTTGGAATTCTAACTTCGGCCTGGATTACTGAAATGGGGGTTTAATAAATTGATTCACTACCCTACATCTACGCAAATGCGGGTACAACTACTCTAAATTATTTCCTCTCCGTCTCTACATATCTGATTGTAAATATACAAATAGTCTGGTTGAGAAGGGACATGGACGTACCTGAATTTCTAAATTTGGAGGGGTGATGGTGCGAGACTGAGGAGGGGTTGGGGACACTATTATTTTACCCCCAATGATCACTGTTTATACAACTTAAATTAAGTATAATCTAAAACTGCCCATCAAATACTCAGCTTCATATTAAAAATAAAGTGGAGATTTAGTTATTCTAGATTAATGAAACCAATTCAGACACGGATAATACAAAATCTCGTATAGTACGGAACACCCCATACTAAAAAAACCCTTTTATTAATTACTTTATTTTTGGTGACCTGGTGGTCTAGGGGTAAGGTGTCGGACTTCTATGCTGGTGGCCTGGGTTCAATCCTCGGTCCCGGCACAGATTTATCTGATTACCAAACCCTTCCTTTACTTCTGACAAGACGTGTATTAATCACAACTTGTGAATGTGTGGAATGACAGGCCTCCACCGTGGTTCGGATCCCACGTTAAACTGTAGGTCCTCCATTTCATCTCACAATCACCATACCATTACACATTAGCGTGAGTGTGTATAACCCGAACGGGTAGTAAGACGCGGTGCTAGTAATAATACTTAGTCTCATGATTATAAAATTTAAAAAAAATACACTACACTAAATTAGAAAGCACAAAGCTCTCACAACTTTGTTTAAACTAAACTTTACTAAATTCTAAACTTTAAATGCACACCAGATTGTAATATATTTAATACTTTCACAATTATTTATCCAATATTTGAAAAATAAGTCAGCAAAATACTACTTACGAAAGAGACGAAAGATGAGCACATCATAAGGGGAAGGAGAAGGGGGTTATACCCTCCCCCCCCACATGATTTTCCTTGATATAATTCTCTCACCACCTCTTCACTCTATTTTGAGTGCACACATACTCAAAAGCCACTCCCATCATATTTAAATTAATAACTACACCATATACAGGAGTAGAGCCATGCTGCAGAAGTACAAATAAAGTACTATTTAAGAATCAGTTTGGTATTTAAAAATGTAGTTCAGTCCCGAATGGAGAAGAGACGCGTAACAAATCCTCCCTATTGGATTTAAAAAAAATATTTCTTTGTTTTAAGGTTAAAAAAAATCACATTGTTTTAAGATCAAATTAAACGGTTAAAAACAAAGATCTAGCCTTTCTCGGACAAATAAAATTATTAGTAAAACCAGGCCTCCACCGTGGTTCGGATTCCACGTAAAAATGTAGGTCCTCCATTTCATCTCACAATCACCCTACCATTACACATTAGCGTAAGTGCGTATAACCCGGACGGGTAGTAAGACGTGGTGCTAATAATAATAATAATAATAATAATAATAATAATAATAATAGTAAAAAGAAACGGGATCACTTATTGAACATTATAAGGTACATTGAGGATTATATCAGTCGGAAGCATGTCTGTCTACTGAGATAATGGTCCCAGGTTTGATCCCCGGTATGGCAGAAAGATTTATCATTGGTGAAATATGGGTTTCCCCTTCAAGTTGATGATTTAATGGCCTGGGCACTAGGTGTTGTGTAATTTCTAGAATTAAGTTAGTTTACAAGTCATGTGATGGAATTTTCAGTCGGTTCAGAAAAAAGGGCCGTTAAGTACCCTTTTAATGATTTTCAAGCCTCTGAACTGTCATTCGCATTACGAAGATATTTCCACTCAAGTAGATGGTGCTATCAACAGGCCTAAACACCCGCTTCAGTGGACTAATGGTATAAGGCGTCACTCTAGTGTTAGACTGGCATGTTGATTATGGAAATATTGAGCTTTTAATCTCATTCGGGTCTACTGAGAGTGATTTTTTCCTTCACTCTCCTTCCACGCAAATGCGGGTATATCGCTTCTAAAATGTTCCCTTCCTCACTCCTACCTCATTAGAGTACTAATTATAAGATACGCGTATAACATTAACAGATGGTATGACGTGCCGATAAAAAATAATGGTACGGAACTTTGTGTTAAGTTTTCGAAAAGTTAAAAAAAATTATATATATATATATATATATGGATATAGCCGGAAAATCTTTGGTTTTATAAAAAATATGTTTGAAATAAAAGATTTTTATTATAAATTGACCTAAATATTTGCAATGATAAGTAATTTCATATCTCGAATATTTATTGAGATATGAAAAAATAAATGTTACAGAACTCCACACGGATTTTCTCGCTCTATTGTTTGAAAATGGAGATATATATACTCAAAACTCGTAATATATGTGAAAGGAAATAATATACGATAGCAAACCCAAGCATAAATTGCAATATACTTATGTAAGACCTTTTTTTTTGAGTCCCGGTTTTAAATTTTATAATTTTGTTTATAAAGAATTAATGTTCTCATTTGTATGTTTGTACCGATAAAAAATATAAATGGTGGGTCCACAAAGGTCAACAATTGCTATTAAATCCCTCATTTATAAATATTGACTATTGAGTATAAAATGGATATAGATCATTGATGTACAACAATTTCTCCTGAGAGGTTTAAGGAAAAACAACCTAAGCTTTTAGAGACTTACTTATATTTAATTACTTTAAGGCATTGGATAATTATTGCATTAAAACTCAAGAAGAATGTCTTTACAACTAAAGCTCACAAAATTGTATTAATATATTTGCCAATATTTCAGATACTGTTAGATTTATAAAAATATATTTCATATAAAAGTCTTTTATTTTTAATAGTACTACAATTTTGCAATGATAATTTATTTAGTATCTCAAATGGTTGCGGAGATACTGAAGTTTCTGCTTCTGTAAAGTACCCTAAAATTCATTTACATGGTAAAATGAAAATAGCCAGTTTATTTATAATCTTAATCAACACCTAGATACGAATTTTAATCAAAATCGTTAAATTCGATTTTGAGAAAATCGATATTTTCTCTTTTTGCCCTTTCTTAAACTACTTTTAATTTTATGTTTAAACAGACACACAGATATACACAATTGCAAATACCACTTTTTAGGGTTTTGGGGGTCCTGAGATGTCGACATCCATCAACATTTCAGGTTAAATTTTCTTTTTCAGTCGCAATACTTTTATCTTTTGTGTTCGAAAAGTTAAAAAATATATATATTTACGTATAGCTTGAAAGTTATTGGTTTTATAAAAATTTGCTTCTTATAACATTTTTGTATTATAAAGAGACCTACACATTTGAACGATAAGTAATTTCATATATCAAATAGTTTAGGAATATTATAAAAAAAAAGTTAATTTACTCATTAGACCGGAGCCCTTAAAGTCATTTTGCTGGAATATTGAGAGAAGCCATTCTGTTTGGAATATTTCTAAATGCTTAGAAATGAAATATAACCAATATCGTTAGAGCCGATTTTGAGGAAATCTATATTTTATCTTTTTCCCCTAATTAAACTACCCTCAATTTTAGGGTTAGATATCCAATTCCAAAAAACCCTAGGAGATACCATATGAAAACCCTAAATACCAAAATTTAGTCCGATCGGTAAAATAGTTTAGGCTCTAGTACGAGGTACAGACAGACAGAGAGATGGAAATACAAAAACACTTTTACGGATTCGGGGGTCATGAAACGTTTAAAAATTCATCAAAATATCGAGTTAGATTTTTTTTTACAATCACAATACTTTCTCTAACTGTAAGATAGCGAAAAAATTAAAAAAGCCTAGATCTTCCGTCGTATATAAATAGGCACACATACAAAAATTAATAGCGTACTGCCATTCTCCTGAGAATATAACGAGTAAGTTAAACACCCTTATTAAAAATACATCAAATAAAGTCGATTGTGTAACACTTCAAGCTATTTTAAAACGTGACGTTATTAGAGACTACATTATGTGACGAGGTGTATTTAGAAATAATGTCAATCAGTCACTCATTCTCTTGTGACGAGGGACAAAAAAATATTTTTCAAACCATGTGGTATTTAAAAAAAAATCACCCTTGTAATTGGCGGTGCCACGAGACGTGTCGGTTAAACGAAACTGTCATCACAAACAAATTAATGATCGGCTTGCGATTAATCATATATCGTCAGGGAAGGTAGCGTGGGCGGTAAAGGGAGAGAGAGAATGGAGGGGGGGGGGG
>CABFOW010005202.1:14360-45446 GCA_902141385.1 Timema californicum
GGGGGGTGTTGAATGAGAGGACAAGTCATGTCTCTGTGTAAACATTATAGAAGAATACAGAATAAAATCATATTTATTTCACAAAAAAATGTCACAGCCAAATTTTTTTAAAGAAAGATTTTAAAAAAATAATAAAAACAAATAATTCCTTGCGCCCCAAATTGATAATATTTTACTATTATTATATAGTGTTATTTTATATTTATTGACATAGGCATCGCTGTCTCTTAAAAAATTGGTGAGGGGTTTGGGGGAGGTAGGGAAGGGCTCCCCGGAAGAATGAACCCATTTTCAGTTTAAATAATAAAATATACATTTGTATCAACTTTATCTTTTTAAAATTTGTTATCACCGCGTCTTACTACCTTTTCGGTGACCTGGTGGTCTAGGGGTAAGGTGTCAGACTTCTGTGCTGCCGGATGGGGTTCAATCCTCGGTCCCGGCATAAACTTATCTGATTACTAAACCCTTCCTTCACCTCTGACAAGACACTTGTGAATGTGGGGAATGCCAGGCCTCCACCGTGGTTCGGATTCCACGTTAAACTGTAGGTCCTCCATTTCATCTCACAATCACCCTACCATTACACATTAGCGTAAGTGCGTNGTAGGTCCTCCATTTCATCTCACAATCACCCTACTACTACACATTAGCGTAAGTGCGTATAACCCGAACGGGTAGTAAGACGTGGTGCTAATAATAATAAATACTACCTTTTCAGGCAATACGCATATATGATAGGTACTCTATTGGGGTAAGGATGAGGAAGGAAGCATTTTAGAGGTAGTCCACCCACATTTACGTGGAGCGAGAATGGGGAAACATTTAAGAAAATAAACCCTCCGTAGACCCAACCGGGATTCGCACCCTGATCTCTCAGTCTTTAGCGGGCCAGTCCAACACGAGGGTAACACCTTATACAAGAAGTCCCTAATGGTTTTTAAAACGTTTTAAAAACTCGATATAATCCTACGGTCCGGGAAAACTTTAACAGTGACTCAAGTTCAAGCCCTGTAGGACTATACAAATGCTAAAACGTGATTTTTCTTCACTTTTAGCTATTTTTATGGCTTGCCTTCCACGTATACTACCGGTCCAAAACCGAAATATCATAATTTTTCTGTTTACCGTTATCTCGTCAAGGTCCTTAAAAATATTTCTGCGGTCCGGATGGGGACCGTGGTCCACCACTTGGTGACCATTGTGGCTTAATAACGCTAATGTGTATTGGTAGGGTGATTGTGAGATGAAATGGAGGACCTACAGTTTAACGTGGGATACGAACCACGGTGGAGGGCCTGGCATTCCACACATTCACAAGTTGTGATTAATACGCTTCTTGTCAGAGGTGAAGGAAGGGTTTGGTAATCATATAAATCTGTGTCGATACCAAGGATTGAACCCCGGACTCCCAGCATAGAAGTCCAACACCTTACCCCTAGATTGCCAGGTCACCCATGAAATACAAGTTAAAATATCTTGAAAATTTAATGTCATTGAAAAGTTTCAGGTAAAAGTGTTTTTTTAGAGAAAGTCTCTTTTAAAATACCTTCAGGTTTTCATTTAAAAAATTTACCTTGAAAATAAATTAAAGATATCCAACAAATTAAAAAATAGCCAATGGTGTTCTCTTTCCCCCGTATAAAGGAAAATATTTTGAAGAAGCAATTTTTTCTTCTTCTGGATATTCTGGTGTCTCGACTTAAATGCCCCACCCTGTAGAGTAGTGTTCTATGTTAGTATTAAAGCACTGTTAGGAGTTGATCTTTTGTTTTTGAATTCATTTATTATCAATAGAAAATTTGATGTGGTAGGATAAAATTTTCATTTCAAAAGTGCGGCTCAAAAATAATAAAATTTGGGAACAATTCCATTAGAAACTAAAACATGTCGGTAGTCGGTTATTTATAGTTGGTTTTGCAGAGCATCATATGTCAGCCAACACACATTTATATTAGAGAGTGAATTGATACAAGACGTGAAAAGTTTCTGCTCTACATTTTCGGCGAACATATGAAACAAGCTTTAGGTTAATTCTGTACAGATTTTCTTTTTGGCGCCCAACCTTTCTACCCTACAGGGCTACATATATTTACTTACACAGATGAGAATGGGGATGAGAAAGGTAACGTTTATAGAAAATGTACCGGCACTGACGAGGAGAGAGTGTAGTAAACATGTCACACTTGATATTTTATCATCGATAACTTTAAAATAACACTAGTAATATGACCCAATTCAGTGGCCGCATAGTCTGAGGCGCTACTATAACAGTAGACCAAACTGCCAATGACTGGGATATTGAGGTTCGAATTTCGGTCGGGTGTACTGAGGGGCAGTTTTACCCAAATGGTTTTTCCATCTTACCTCTAAGCAAATGTGGGTACACTTATTAGCCCCTAAAGCAATAAGCGTAATTAGTACGTAAGTGTATAACCTGAACGGGCAGTAGGACGCGGCGTTAAAAAAATATAAAAATATTATCAATGCTTACCGACAAAATATATTTGTGTTTTTTTATAATGATCTTCCTATGAAAATTGCACTGAAGATGAAACTGACAGATGTAAATAATACAACCCCCCTCCTTCTAAAAAAATACACAGCTTATTTAAAAAAGTTGTTTTAATAGTAGGCTTACGCTATATAATTTTAGTTTCCAACTGACTATTAAATTCAGCCAATATAAAAAGCGAAAATAAAAGATTAATTAATAACTAGCTATGCTAATAACGTAAATTGAAATCTGAGAATGATACAAAAATAAATCAACATGTACGTATGGTGGAACACGAAATGTTTGGTTAAGTAATGAAACAACTTTCAACTCTTTTTTATTTTTATAAAAAAAGAAGAGGGGGGGGGTGTCGGGGGTTGATTATAAAATCGATACATCCGTAATTCTGAACAGTCACATATTTGAACGGCCGAGTAAGTTTATATTTTACGTGAGCCACACTTGATATTTATGTTCTAGTTCTCTGCGAGTGACGTCACACACACAAAAAAAACAAACAAAAAAACAGATGGTGTAACGGTCGTTACTCAGCGCACCGAGCATTATCCGGGGCCCATTGCCTGTTTCACCGGGGCGCGGGGTGTGTGTGTGTGTGTGAGGAGAATGGAGGGGGGGGATATGTACAGGGGTGGTGATTAACGTCCCTATTTATTCGCTACCCAACCAAGCTATTTTAAAGGGACGCTAACCGTAAATTATAAAGTTTTAGATTTTACAAAATTTTTTTTTACTGATTTTAAGATAGGATTAACGGGTATAGCTATATTTTTAGATTTTTCATAACTTTTTTTTTGAAACAATAAATAATACATTCTAGTATATACGTTTAGTTAAATTCTCTAAATGAATTAAAAATCAATGGTTTCTGAATGTATCTTTGAAATTCACTAGGCTTTTTGTTTTAGTGTAACCACCAGGGTTTTTTTCCGGTTAGACATTTCTGTCAATGGTGGGTATATGACCGTATTCTGAGGTGGACACCAAGTAGGTGCAGTTACTTCATTATGATGAGATGATGTTTATATGGAGCCAGGAAAAGTCTTAAACCTAGCTTAAGCCTAATTAACCAGAACATGATAACAATATAAACAATTCCCCTTTGGGCATAAATACATATGGTGCTTCTGGAAATTGAAACCGGTACTTCTAGATAAATAGCAAAGAATGCCGAACACTAATATTCACCACCATCATGATAAATAATCAACAACTGTTAAGACATCTATATTTATACAACTAAGCTAAACGTATCTAAAGAAGCAATGTTTTAGTTATTTTGGGCAAAAATAAATCAATGTGCAGTAGCCCCGTGGCTTCTTTGGTGCTGACTGACAGCTCACAGCTGACCTCTGACAGTCAACATTTAGGTATATACCTAAATTTTGACCGTCAGAAGTGACAGCTGCTAAACACATGTTTTTTCAGATCATATGGTCCGGTGTAGGGATACATAATTTGGTCCGGTAGCTTTTCAAAGCTGTCAGTCAGCACAACAGAAGTCATGGGGCTACTGTAGCTATAAAAACTGCGAAGATACTAGCCTTAAGGCCCTTGGCCCTTGTCCCTGTTGAGTGCAAGTCTAAATCCTATTCTGTGGGATAGTGGGTGGGAGTGTGAAAGGCGTGGCGTGGCTTCACAACCGACCAAAGTATCCTTCCGCGCCAACAAGAAGAGATAGATCATGGAAACAGTAGACCGGACAGGTCTTGCGGGAAAATCATAAGTTTGGAAATATCAGTTTTCTTGAGAACGAGTGAGATTTTTATGTTAATACTCTCAACATCCCTTCTAAGATAATGCATCAATGTTTATTATTTGTTACATTTTCTTATTTTTTGATATGAAGCCGGCAGTTTCTATTGAAAAATGTCTATTTTATTGATATCTGATCACTGTTAAAACTATAGAGGAGGTGGGTATATAAAAAGTATAGCTTAATCAACATGCTTATATTCTTGAACAAACAGTTTTAGAAAATAAAATAGTAAAAAATACAAATTCTTGAAAATAACCGTGTTTTTCCCATGGCTCTGCGTTTCCACACCAAATGAAAAGAGCCAATTGCTTTAACCTTAATATACTTCCGCCCTACCTTATATTAATGGCTGTTAAAACATTATTACACTTACTAGCCGGAAACGCTAGTCTAGCGTTAGTATTTATCTCTAATTGTTAACGCTAAATTAAAACGACCCAAAATGCATCAGTAGGCAAGCAAGACATATTTATAGTTCATCTGGTAAGATTTATCGGTGACATGGAAGTATTGTTCGAATCCCAGCAGGATTTAATCAGGATATTTATTTCCTTAAGATGGGAACGTAGGGAACATTATTTAAGAGCAGTATTTTGGGTTAAAGTTATTTTTAGTCAAAACAAATAAAACATTACTATAGTTAGTTTTCTTTAGATGGTGATATCAACATTTGTTGACTGTTATGACCATAGCGGCATTAGATGAGAAACTTTTTAAATGCAGAGAAAAAGTTATAATTAAATTCCAAGACATTCTTGACAGATATTTAACAACTTTTGATATCAAAACGTGAAGAAAATTAAACTTTGTTTCTACTGGAGCAATAATTGATTTATGTTGACTATTTTTTTATATTAACACTGAAAAGACACTGACCTTTCCTCACATCCTTTTCATCTCCACCTTAAGATCTTCCGTGATGATTTAAATCAAGAATGTTGTGCAAATGACTCACAGAGTAAAAGTTGTGAAATTATTTAGGAAAACCAGGTTTTTGTTGGAAGATACTATTCATGCCAACATTCTGGACAACTTAATTATTTAAAATAAGTGATCGTTTGTCCAAATTGGTTCAACCGTTTTCTTAAAAAAAAAATTAAAATATAAATGTGTAAACTGTGCATATATTAAATACATTTAAAAAATAAAAATGTGCAAGTATTTAATTTTTTTTCCTACTATTCTGTGTAATATTTTAGTTTTTCGATAATTTGAAATGGGTCTTCGGATAATACGGCTATGTACAAATTACGCTAAGTGTTTTAGGGATTAGGGAGTTTATATTTAGATGAAGTATACAAGCATTTGCATAGAGAGAGAGAGAGAGTGAAAAATCAATGTTGGTAAAACCACCCTCAGTACACCCGACCGAGATTCGAACCTTGAGCTCCCCGTTATCGGCAGTCTAGTCTACTGTGAAGGTAGCGCGTTAGACAACGAGGCCACCGAAGAGATATCATAATAATGTTATTCCCCCCGAACTTTCTATGAGTGAGCAAGAAAGAGCCCAACAATTTTTCCGGTGAAGGTATTTTCACATAAATTCCAAGCTTCTATTAACATGCTACAATCGACATGGGACCGACGGCTTTATTCCCCCTATAAAGACAAATTTTCTACGGATTTTCATTTATGAGTAAATATCCATCGACCTTGACTGGGTTTGAATCCGCGGTCATCAGGTCCTGATGTGAATACTTTACCCCAAGGTCCTTGAGGCCCACCCCAATCAATATAATTCCCCATAATAACGCTATTTAAGAAAAAATACACTTTCACACTTCATGGATTAGATCCAAACAATAATCACAACGTAGAGCTTAATATATCCGGAACATCGACCAAAAAATGTGCTCTCCACTACATTCATTTCCACCCGGGCTTACCAGCCATGAAGGAAATAGGATCACCCCAATTCCAAGCTCAAAATATCAGTGTCATCATCACAACCAAACTACCATTTATTTAAGGGCCTGAATGAACATTTCAAAACGCCAAATATATTATGACTATTACATTATTATTATCAGCGCGTATTACTACCCGTTCGGGTTGTACGCACTTACGCTAATGTGTAATGGTAGGGTGATTGTGATATGAAATGGAGGACCTACAGTTTAACGTGGAATCCAAACCACGGTGGAGGCCTGGCATTCCCCACATTCACAAGATGTCTTGTCAGAGGGGAAGGAAGGGTTTGGTAATCAGATAAATCTGTGCCGGGACCGAGTATTGAACCCCGGACACCCAGCACAGAGGTCCGACACCTTACCCCTAGACCGCCAGGTCACCATGACTATTAAATAATATCTGAATATACTACCCGCCTCGGTGGCGTAGTTGGCTAACGCACTTGTCATGTTGAGCTCGAATGCTGAGGACGGGGAGATCGAGGTTCGAATCTCGGTCGGGTGAACTGGGGGTAGTTTTTCCTCATTGGCTTTCCACTCTCCCTCCACGAAAATGCGAGTTCACTTCCTCTAATGCAACCTTCCCAATTCCTAATCCATTAGAGTAATTAGTACTTAAAGCGTATAACCCGAACGGGTAGTAAGACGCGGTGCTAAATATTATTATTATTATTATGAATACACTGTTAGAACAAAATCTATTAAAAATTTTCAGTTATATTCTCAGAGACAGAAAAAATGGTAAGACTGAGAGGCAGAGAAAATATCTATTCTAATATTTAATTCAAAATATTCACTATTACATTATTATATTTATATGAGAAATAAAAAAATTGGGTGGATATCTAAACAGATGAATATACACATGCTTGAAATAACAATATTTTCGTATTGAAGAGAAAATTAATAGTACGATGCACCGCACAAAATTTCTCTCTCTTTTATCTCTAAATAGATATTTACTAAAAACTCGTAAGATTTGTTAAACAAAGTTATATACATGTTTGTAGAAACACTACACAAAAGATCATAAATGAAATAATATACACTTTTACTTACTCTATGGGATTAGGAACTAGGAAAACTGTTACAGAAAAATTGAGAAAAGAGAAACATCTCTGTCCACCAAAGAGCATAAGATTCAAAATTTTCAAAGACATTAATTAAAAAGCATATATGGGATTATCTGCTTTTAGCTCAGAAACTATTTGTTTTTATAAAAATATATATCGAATAAAAGATTTTTTCATCTTTACTGAAACTTTGCAACGATAAGTTATTTCGGATCTCAAATATTTGCGGAGAAATGACGAAAATTGGAAAATTTCCTCTCATGTATTACCTACACCTCTCTCAAAGTCATTTTAATGAAAAATGGAGAGTTCCCATATTTATTATGGTGATGAAAAGTGTCTAAATATAACATTTAATAAAAAATAGTTAGAACAAATTTCGAGAAAAATAGAAATGTTCTATTATTCTTTTTTTTCCCGTCAGTAAACCAGCCTTAAATTTTCTGGTTGGATATCTAGTTACAAAAACCCACGGGGGACCTTATAAATACCCCAGACACTAGGTTTTAGCCAAATTAGTAAAATAGTTTCGGCTCTATCCCTAGGTACAGATAGACAGACAGACAGACAAACAGATACACGGCATTGCGAAAACCCACTTTTTTAGTTTCAGGGTTTCATGAAACATCGACATTTATTAAAATCTCGAGCTAGATTTTTTTGTGTGATCACAATACTTTCTCTCCAAGCTGTCGAGAGAAAGTAAAGCTAGTCCAAAAAATAGCATTTATTCCATAGAAGAAGCAAATTCTCAACCGTTAACAGGCTCCATTTACGACGGCATGCTTTTAATACCATTACATTTTTTTTTTTAGAAAATATGGAGGGAACTGAAGGTATTGATCACTTCCTGTTATAACAGGTGATTAATGAAGTGAAGAGTCTGAACAAGTGAAAGTGACGAGATAATCAATTAGCAAACAACCCGGCTGCCTGAAAAAATTATTTCGGAGTACCGCGTCTTACTACCCGTTCGGGTTATACGCACTTACGCTAATGTGTAGTCGTAGGGTGATTGTGAGACGAAATGGAGGACCTACAGTTTAACGTGGGATCCGAACCACGGTGGAGGCCTGGCATTCCCCACATTCACAAGATGTCTTGTCAGAGGTGAAGGAAGGGTTTGGTAATCAGATAAATCTGTGCCGGGACCGAGGATTGAACCCCGGCCGCCAGCACAGAAGTCTGACACCTTACCCCNAACCAAACCCTTCCTTCACCTTTGAAAATACATCTTGTGAATGTGTGGAATGCCAGGCCTCCACCGTGGTTCGGATTACACGTTAAACTGTAGGTCCTCCATTTCATCTCACAATCACCCTACCATTACACATTAGCGTAAGTGCGTATAACTCGAACGGGTAGTAAGACGCGGTGCTAATAATAATAATAACAACTGTTGAGATAAGTATTTGCAAAAAACAAATCTATATGTTTCTATAGAAGAAATATTTAATTTATTTTGGTCAAAAAAATATTTATGTTATAAAAGCTGCCCTAAACTCACGCTCATTAGCAACCCACCTTAGGTTGAATAGTTTAGTTTTTTAATTTTGGCAAGTTTGTATGTTAAGTGTTTAGTTTTACTTTTGTTTGTTCATGGATGTATAAACCTGTAATGTGTATGTGTATTTTATAAAGCATCTATATTATGTTTTTTTATATGCAGCATATTTTGAGGTTGTTGATTAGTTGTAAACCAGATGTCTAGATACCCATACACAATGTTATTTCGAATTTAGGGTATTTCGAGCTTATTTTAGATATTCCTTAGACTTCGAATTAGAAAAGTTCTACTGTATTCAATGTCTCTATATCGAGAAATAAGAATATTAATTCCATTTTCGTTGATCGCATGGCCAAAGTAGTGGTTTCCAAACTTTTTTGGACTAGTGCCCACTTCTGAGAATTGGAAGTTAAAGTTAAATAAAGTTAAATGTAAAACTATGCTGTAATCAGCGATAATATGATACAATTAAATTAATGTGAGTGCATTTATATTTAATTAGAGTAAAACCTCTAATAACCGAAATATAAGAGGCTGAACACGTTTCGTACAAGCAAGTTTTTGAATGAGAGATTAATAACCCTATAAAGAGTTAAAAGGTAACAATATTTATATAAATTACATAACATACATAGGTACAGAAACACCATACAGTTTTTAAATATGTTATTACATATAACAAAGTTAAATTAACAACAAAACTAAGTTTTAGTAAGTTTATATCTTTTTTTATTCACTTTTCCTTATTTTATATAATTTCTTTTTATGATGACATGTTTCAGTGATTTTTCACCATCTTCAAGTTTGAGGAAAACCAATGTTATTTCAAATTATTGTATAAAAGTATGTTATAAAATTATGAACTTAAAACTATGAGATAAAATTATAGTTTCTCTTAACTATTTCCATTTATAATATAATTTTTTAATTAAAAAAAATAATTAAACATTATAGTGTCTCTTAACTATTTCAATTTCTAATGTTTAATTTTTTAAATTCATAATTTTATAACATATTTTTATACACTAATTTGAAATAACATTGGTTTTCCTCAGACTTGAAAATGCTGAAAAATCACCAAAACATGTCATCTTAAAGAAAAGTATATAAAATAAGGAGAGGGAAATAAAAAAAGATATATAACTTACTATAATTTAGTAATAACAAAATAAACATGAACATTGTTAAAAACTAAATGTATAATTTCATCTTTAAAAACATTTTTTTATTTCACTCTCTTTTTACGATTTGTTTATCTTAACAAATAAAGGTTTTACCATAGATAGATTTATACTTCTCTAAGGTTATCCCTTTCTCTATAGTTTTCAGTTTATCTACTGAAAAAACCCACATAAACAAAACTGCGATAAGTCGTTTCGAATATGCCGGGTTCCAAATATTAGAAGTTTGGATATAGGAGGTTTTACTCTATTTCAAACTAAATACTTAATGAATATGTTTAAGTAGATTTTATTTTATTTTGATGAATTTCCTTCAAGACCTTCTAGTGAAAATATAAACACCCAGGAAAAATATGAATAAAAACAAAAAATCATGTCACAAAATTTTATTTAAAAAAAACTAAGTACGAGAACAAAAATTAACATAATTTTTATTGCCTGTCATAAGTCAAAATTTTTTCCATATTGCTGATAATTGTCTGCCTTGAGCTTAATGAGATTTCACCTTATTAGCGATGTCAAGCTCAACAATCTTGGATAGTCTTTCAATTTACCAGCCCCTTGAAAACCAAAAATTCCCACTGGGGTTTGGAAACACTGCTCTAAAACGGACATTCTCAACCTTTCCCCTACTGGCGGCTGTATAAATTGCTGGTGAATTGGCCAGTAGATCATGCATGAAATTCTAAAGAAGCTAATGCCCACATTTAATAAAAACATGAACGATACATTTATTTTTAACAAATACATTACACAAGTAGTGTTACTTGTACTTACGATTCTGGAAACTACATGAAAAAGAGGAGGTATTTACGTCAAATCCAAGAGCCCAATCCTATATATTATTTATGTTGTCAACATTCCCCTTTTTTTAACGTATAAAAAACCTACAGTGATGAATAAGGTATCAGCGTATAGGATTTTTTTTATCGACTTCTGATGTAGTATAATCAGCTTACGTTAAGACACGATGTTTGTTTAAAATTGAAATAAAAATAAAAATCTAACAATATTTTTATATCACTTACCGAAAATAAACTCTTTGCTATTTTGTGTATACAATTCATTGAGTTTAAACAAACCAAAAAAAGACTAAATCATATATTTTTTGGGGGGGAGGGGAAATTTGAATGTGTGAAAGTTTCGCAGGGGTTTACTGATATGTTATTTATTTTTCTTATTTGAAGTATATACATTTGAGCAGATGGGCCACAAGCGGCCCGTGGGCCACGGGTTTGGTATTCTTGGTCTAAGGCATCACTCACACAATATCATCAATTAGCACCACGTCTTACTACCCGTTCGGGTTATACGCTTTAAGCACTAATTATTCTAACGAATTATGAATTGAAAGGAAGTGAACCCGCATTTGCGAGGAGGGAGCGTAGAAAACCATTTAGAAAAAACCACTCTCAGTTCACCCGACCGAGATTCGAACCTCGATCTCCCCGTCCTCAGCAGTCGAGCTCAAACACGACTAGCTCGTTAGCCAACTACGCCACCGAGGTGGGTCACTCTCACAATAGATTGAACTTTTTATCGAGGTTGAAATAACGGCATAATGTACTAAGGTTGGTTTTCCTAAATTAATTTCTATTCTCCCTTCACGCAAATGCGGGTAAACCTCCTTTAAATTCTACCTTCCTAATCCCTATCACACTAGCGTAATTTCGTTTCATCCGAATGAGTAGCAAGACGCAATTAATAATATTTAGCACCGCGTCTTACTACCCGTTCGGGTTATACGCTTTAAGTACTAATTACTCTAATGGATTAGGAAATTGGGAAGGTTGAATTAGAGGAAGTGAACCCACATTTGCGTGGATGGAGAGTGGAAAACCATTCAGGAAAAACCACCCCCAGTTCACCTGACCGAGATTCGAACCTCGATTTCCCCATCCTCAGCAGTCTAGCTCAACACGAGTAGCGCGTTAGCCAACTACGCCACCGAGGCGGGTAGCAAGACGCAGTTGTAAAAATATTTAATTTTTAATTTTACTAAGTTCTTCACTTCATACTATCCATATGAGCGGTTCGTATATTTCACTGATGTGGCAGAGTTGGTGAAAAATATTGAAAAATGTACCCACAGTTGCATGAAGAGAGAGTGGGAAAACAATTTTGAAGAAAAACTTTAGTGCACTAGAACGCTCGTCTTTGGAAATATGCATAACACCTTATCCCGCTGATGCACCTATACGATTTTTTTTATCCCCACGTCTTAATAACTTTTTATATTCTACTCATATATGATAGTTACTTTAATAGCGGTAGAGATGAGGAACGAACATTTTTTAGAGGTAATATACACTCATTTGTGTAGAAGGAGAGTGGGAAACCCCTTAGGGAAAAAACCCATCTTGAATATAACCAACCGGGTTTCTAGCCCAAATATTCCCATCACCAGCAGGCCAGCCCAAAACGAGAGTGACACCTTAAACCATTCAGCCACTGAAGTGAGTAATACGACTCTTAAAGTAATAGTAACTGCCGGAGTAATTTCAAGGAAAACATCCAAATTAGCGTTGAATAGAGATGAGAAAACCACAGTTATAAATTGCATGTGACGGAGGGGGGGAGGGGGAAGGGGGCGCAAGGGGGACCCCTAACACCCCCAGAGCATCCAACCGAGATTCAAAGCTCAACCTTCCCTTTCCCTTGGAAATTACGCCTCTCATGAGCCTGAGACCTCAGACCACGTGACAACAAGCTCGGGTCTCCAGACTATTATACCAAGAGTCCGGAAACCCCTTATCGCGCCTAATAAATCTCCATTTGTGATTCTCAGAAGGGATTCGAGCACGCAATCTCTGGAGACACCAAAAAAAAAGGGTTGTAGACCAACCTTTCAGGACTAGAGAGTTACTTTATTCTCTCGACCACGCTAAGTGACCGAGATAAGTCCGATAATTCTAAAAGTGGTTCCCATTCAGCCTCCAGAATTTTCAGGTTAAATCACTTAGTGCACCATCCATCAAGTTTACAAATAGTCCTATTCTTTGGATCAGTCAGAAGACGTGCTGTAATGAGGGGGCCGCCTTGGTTAGCGAGAAATTACCACGCAGACGTCTAGCTCTAATGCTATATTAAATTATAAGATGCGTTATTACAAAATATGGTTCCTGCCAAAATAAGATCGAAAGATTCCAACAGCGCTCTTTTTCCTTATCAACCTTATATCTTCAGAATATTTGTGGAACTATGAGAGTAGACTTTATTTAAAATAACCCTAGATTTAGTTTTCTTTAACAGATACAAATATCATCATCATCATCATCATCATCATGAACAGCTTCCAGCTGCTCTATTTGGAACAAAAGACTCTCCACCTCCTCCTTTCCTCTCACTCCCTATCTCATCTCCCTTCACCTTAGTTCAGTCCTCTCCTTTATCCTCCATACTTCTCCTTACTCCCTTCAGCCACCTGTCTCTTGGTCTTCCTCTCGGCCTCCTACCCTCCCCCCTCCAGATCCAACATCCCCCTGGACCTTCTTTCCCCCTCCATTCTTCTCACATGGCCATACCACCTTAGTCATACCTTCTCCATCTTGTCCTGGACTTGCTCTTCCTTTATACTACTTTACAGATACAGTAATATTTTATTATATCACAACAAAACAGGTTAAGATATTTGAGAACTAGCAGTGAGCTTTCCTATTTTCATTAAGGCCCTTTGCCTTGTCGAGTGCATTTCTAAAACCTATTTTGTGGGATGGAGGGTGAGAGGGTGAAAGGCGTGGCGTGGCCTCACAAACGACCAAAGTATCCTTCCACGTCAACAAGAACAGATGGATCACGGAAACCATGGATGGCGATAGCTACCGGACAGGTCTTGCGGATAACCCATAGTTTTGAAAATATCAGTTTTCTCAAAAACGAGTTAAATTTTTATGTTAATATTTTCAACAACCCCTTTTAAGATAGTGTATTGATGTTTATTAATTGTTACATTTTCTTATTTTTTAGTATGAAGCCAGCAGTTTTCTATTGAAAAATGTCAATTTTATCGATATTTGATCACTGTTAAAATTACAGAGGAGGTGTGTATATAAAATTATAACACAAACAACATACTTCTATTCTTGAACAACCGTTTCTGAAAATAAAATGGCAAAATAATTAAAAAATATATATTTGTCCGTTCCCGGTGGTTACTCGGCTGTTCTCCAAATGGTGTTTTTTGAGTTAATATCGCCCACCAAAAACAGTTTATTTGCGTCTGTTATCTCGTATAAGTCTTGCGGTAGTAGCGGACACTACCACTCTAGTATTTACATTTATATTAGTATTTTCTATATTTCGGAGATTTTGAAATTTATGCGGGTAGTGAGGTATATGGGCATTGATAAAAATAGCCGTGCCCCCTCCCCTGCCTTGGGGCCTATCATTTCTATAATAGTGTAGCCGTAAAAGTAAATATTTTTTCCTGGATTTAGATGGGTCTCGTTTATTAGGGCAATATATATTGAGTAAGTTATACAAATATCTTCTAGCTCCTTATCTTGCGTGAGTATCCCGTTCGCGTTACATTTAAAAACCAGGAGTATGTCTTTCGCCACCGTCACGTTTGTGTTAGTATAGTCGGTCGAGAAGTATTCAATCACTCCCTCTAGCAGTTTCATAGTTTTTCGGTCTTGTCGGTAGCCTCTCTGAGTCTAGTGAGGTATGGTCTGAAGTGTGTGAGTATTTTGAAGAAGTTCAGGTCCTTGAGCAAGTTGATGATGTCGTTTATACCTGAGAGTGGGGAAGTGGTGTTTTCTTGTTGTGGTCGTCTGTTGCACCCCACCGTAACATCGGTATAGGAGCGGTAGATGGTTGCGGCCTCTGCGGATTGTTTAGCTGCTGGACCCGGGAGCGGTTGGTTGGTCGGAGGGACAAATTGACGGGCGCGTGTGATAGGAGGGTAATTACCGGTGGTAGGTGTGGGGCACTGTCCGTGTGGATCGCGTCTGTCGTGTGTTGAGTTTATTGTATTTGGCCTCCAACAGTTGCACGTGTACCGGGAATTTTCTGTAGTGGGCCGTGCGTGGGCCCTTGAAATTGCTGCATCTTTCCGATGTCGTGTTGTCCTTTTTTGGGGCACTTTGGGGTGAGGTGTGCTCCGAGATACTTCTCGCATCTGGACAGGTTCGAAAAGTTGTTCTTCGTATGCCCATGACGCTGACACTTGTAATATTGCACAACCGTGTTTCGTGGAGGGATGTAGTTTTCTAGCCTAACTCTCGTCTGATTAAGGTACCTAATTTCAAAGAAAGTGGTGTGAATTTCGGGCTTAGCAAGTGAGACCAAATCTGTCGGGAGTAGTGTCACTATCTGAGTTGTGTTAGTCGCTTTTGCCTTTCTGCTAAACTGTCGAACGATAGTCACTCGGTATCCTAGGTCGATTAGCTCTGATTTTATGTCCTCAGGGTCCATGTTTGGCGGCAGTCCCTTTAGCATTACCTTCACCGGCTTGTCTCGCGGCAGTGAGTAGGTGTAAAACACTTGGTTCATTTCTTTGAGGAGGGTTTATACAAGTTTGAAGTCATGGGTCTAGGTGGTTTGCATCTTAAGTCCGTACATGATGTAACTAACTTCTGCTGTGGTCTTGGTGTCTTTCGCTATTTCGGTGATCTTTTTGTGATTGTGGATCCCTACAGTCATTATTGGGTGAAGTTTCTCTTTCTTGTTGGTGTCTGTCTGTGTTGAGGGTGTGTCGTTGTTTATTTGTGTCTCTGTGTTCAGTGGCGTGTATCTGCTGTCGATCGTGGTGATAGTTTTCTTTGATTGTGTCCTGTCTGAGTTGTTACATTTCCTCTTACGCCTCAGTTTGTCGACTAGGGTGAATGAACCGTTGCCGTCGTGGTCAGTTTCCATGTCGGCTGTCTCCGTGTTAGCCTCTGAGTCTGAGAAGATGGCATTTTCGTTTGATCGTGGTTTGGTTAATACCAGTGTGGTGTCGTTTGTTTCGAGTGGTGCCAAGGCCATTTCGCTCAGCCCTGACAAGGGCAGGCTAATGTCACACGGGTGTGAGGCAGAGTGGAGGCTCTCCCTCTCTGTGGTGAATTGTTGTGTGTGTCCCCAAGACAGACACCGACTGCAAGGTATTGCTTTTCAGTCGGCCGCGTTTTACGTCTGTCAGCTACTGGTTGGCACCTTTAGGATCAACGAAGCTTAAGAGCCCACACAGACCTATCAGACTCTGTTGTTTAGGGGGATGGAACTAATATCGTTGTCTGGTATCAGTTTCCTCTCCGGTGTCCTCACAGTCTTCTCCAGGAACAGCAGACATGTCCGACCTCCTCAGAATCTCTCTTCCAAAGTGAAGCAAGGAAGAAGCTGCTCCAGCCCCTTATAATGTGACCTACCCCTTGCCTCTTGGACCCCTTGTCTTTAGTGTTAAAACCAACCAATAAGAGAGCTTTTGACAGTTTGATGTTGTAAGGGCTAGCTTATTATTGGTTGTCTTAATACTGTTTGAACTTAAAAGTGGCCATCTTATTGTCACAATATTAAATTGAACGGAAGACGTATTTAAAATTTTAATACGTAATATATTTGAATTTACTTCTGAAAATGTCTAATGGGCTTGAAACTCGGTAAAATAAATATTATTCAATTAATTAAAGTGGTATCAATAATAAAGATAAATTTAGAATCTTGTGCTAAAAATAAAATCATTCAAATTTGCCTGGTCATCCATGGAAGAAGTATCAAAAGGAAAATTTACATACAGTTCTTTAAAGAAAAATTTACTTCATCCATGAGTTTTGAATTAAATGAAAGGGGCCTAAAACAGTATCACTGTTTAACATTACAAACAAAATGGAAATTTAGATTTTTCCAAGAAAATGAATTTAAGGGCGCTATACGAAGGTGTAAATTTACAATTTTGATGATATAATTTTAACGATTTGAAATAGGAAATAATGTATGAATGTAAAGATGTAGTACTATTAAATATAACACTATTTCGTTTAAATTTTTTTTTAAATCCATTAGTTTTTGAGATATAGCCGAATATAACTATTTTGTATTTAAGGCTTTGTGAATTAAATTGATTCTTATTCTCTTTGGTGTACAAAGATACTCCTCTTTTCTCAATGTTTCTTTAACAGCTTATGTTATTTCATTTAAGTTCTTTGAAGAATTGTTTCTTCAAAAGTACATATTGTTTAGTTTCACAAGCCTTACGAGTATTTATATTTTTATTAAATGTCTCTATTTTAAGATTAAAGAGAGAGAAAGTCTATGCAGGGAGCCACGTAACATTTATCTTTTTTGAAATTTTCTTGTGTTTCCGTGTTTTTCCTGGATATTCGGATGCACGGCAGCCTATCTAGTAGCACGTGGCCTATCAGGTGGTTTGAGAGAAAACCAGTGAAATAAAGATCTATCTCACTCGATCTTTACTTCCTCCTAAATAATGCCGTAACTCGTATCCACTATTACTGATCATACGAAAAGGTCGGTGGCCCCCCGATGAACCGGTAATTATAGATACCATCCAGGCCAGCTACTGCTCTCAAAATTTCACCCAGACATCGATTTACCCTCCCCTTGCCTTCTCTCTCTCTCTCTCTCTCCCCCTTCTGTTCAAACCTAGCCCTGCTTACCTCCACTAACTCTGAATTAACATTATCTTACTCGCACCAGGTCTGGTACCTGGACCGAACGGCAGGTCTGGTGTTTTTGGGGTTTGAATCCCGAATGGGTGAACTTGAGTATTTTTTTACTCTACTCCTCCAGAGGATAAAATATTAGGATCATAAAAAAAAATTGAAATCTTGATAGATGTCTACGACGTTTCATGAATCATGACTCATTGAATAAAAAAATATGTTTTTTAACACCGTATCTTACTACCCATTCAGGTTATATACGTCTATCTCAAAATTTCACCCAGACATCGATTTACCCTCCCCTTGCCTTCTCACTCTTTCTCTCTCTCTCTCTCTCTCTCTTCCCCCTTCTGTTCAAACCTAGCCCTGCTTACCTCCACTAACTCTGAATTAACATTATCTTACTCGCACAGGTCTGGTACCTGGACCGAACGGCAGGTTTGGTGTTTTTGGGGTTTGAATCCCGAATGGGTGAACTCGAGTATTTTTTTTAATTCTACCCCTCCAGAGGATAAAATATTAAGATCATAAAAAAAATTGAAATTTTGATAGATATCTACGACGTTTCATGACTCATTGAATAAAAAAATATGTTATTTTATCACCGCATCTTACTAACCATTCAGGTTATATACGTCTATGCACTACTACACTAATGTGATAGGAATTAGGAAGGTTGCATTTAGTGGAAGTGTATCTGCACTTGCGTGAAAGGAGAGTGTAAAAAAAAAATTGAGGAAGACACAATCCTCACTACCCTCGATCATGATGGACTCCGATCCCCCCTTATCATCGGCAGCCAGTCTCTTGCGAGAGTGATGCCTTAAGCCATGCGGCCACTAATGCAGGTTATATTATTTCATTCATAATCTTTAGTGGAATATGATGATAGTATGTTTCCGTTTTATTTTCTGATACAATGTATATTTTTGAAATATATATTTGAGATTGGCTTGTATCTCATAAATTGTTTATGATTCTGTCGTGCTCTTGTTTTTCGACAAATGTGTGAACAAACACATGGTAGGCCCTAATCCTGCTGAGATCACTTTAAGCTGCCCTCCGAATTCCTCCATGATTAGTTAGCCTTATGTACTTGCTCATCCTATGGCACTAGTAGCTCGAATGTTCATTGCTGCAACTAGACATATCTCGAGCTAGTTCTATACAATAGGCCTCATTACACCTATCTCCATATTAAGATAGTTATATCCAGTCCACCTCATTACACCATATCTCTGTCTTGAGTTAGTTATATCCAGTCCACCTCATTACACCTTATTCCTGTCTTGAGTTAGTTCTATCCAGTCCACCTCATTATACCCTATCCCTGCCTTGAGTTAGTTCTATCCAGTCCACCTCATTATACCCTAATCCTGTCTTGAGTTAGTTCTATCCAATCCACCTCATTGTACCCTATCCCTGTCTTGAGTTAGTTCTATCCAGTCCACCTCATTATACCCTATTCCTGTCTTGAGTTAGTTCTATCCAGTCCACCTCATTATACCCTATTCCTGTCTTGAGTTACTTCTATCCAATCCACCTCATTGTACCCTATCCCTGTCTTGAGTTAGTTCTATCCAGTCCCCTCCATTACACCTTATTCCTGTCTTGAGTTAGTTATATCCAGTCCACCTCATTACACCTTATTCCTGTCTTGAGTTAGTTATATCCAGTCCACCTCACTACACCTTATTCCTGTCTTGAGTTAGTTCGATCCAGTCCACCTCATTATACCCTATCCCTGTCTTGAGTTAGTTCTATCCAGTCCACCTCATTATACCCTATCCCTGTCTTGAGTTAGTTCTATCCAGTCCACCTCATTATACCCTATTCCTGTCTTGAGTTAGTTCTATCTAGTCCACCTCCTTACACTCTATCCCTGTCTTGAGTTAGTTCTATCCAGTGTCCGGCATTACACCATATTCCTGTCTTGAGTTAGTTCTATCCAGTCTCCTGCATTACACCATATTCCTGTCTTGAGTTAGTTCTATCCAGTCTCCGGCATTACACCATATTCCTGTCTTGAGTTAGTTCTATCCAGTCTCCTGCATTACACCATATTCCTGTCTTGAGTTAGTTCTATCCAGTCCACCTCATTACACCCTTATCCCCACCTTTATTTAGTTCTATCAAGTCCACCTAGTTACATCATATCTCTTTTAAAGTC
This sequence comes from Timema californicum, assembly GCA_902141385.1. Taxonomy (NCBI): domain Eukaryota; kingdom Metazoa; phylum Arthropoda; class Insecta; order Phasmatodea; family Timematidae; genus Timema; species Timema californicum. The sequence goes on from CABFOW010005202.1 coordinate 34,077, forward strand.
TATACTAATGTTATCCTTCCATATAGGTCTTCCCAGTGATCTCTTCTCATTGGGTTTGCCAGTCAATACTCTGAACACGTTTCTAGATTCTTCCTTTCTTGCTTCATGTCCTGTTCACAGTAATCTACGAGATTTGATTATACTAACAATGTATTATATTGAGTACATGTTATAAAACTATTCACTATGCTATCTGCTCAACTACCCAGTATCGTCATCAACCTTTTGACCAAATTTATTCCCAAGCAGCATGTTTTTGAACACCTTAAACCTCTTTCGTCGTTTAAGGTAGGAGACCATGATTCACATAAATGGAGAACAACCGGTAAAATTATTTTTCTTTATATTTTGAGTTTTATTTTCCTTGAAAACAGTAGAAATGTCAACAAATTATTTTCCTTGAAAACAGGAGAAATGTCAACAAATTATTTACTGACCGAGCAATATTATAAATTTCCACCCGCCTCGGTGGCGTAGTTGGCTAACGCGCTTGTTGTGTTGAGCTCGACTGCTGAGGACGGGGAGATCGAGGTTCGAATCTCGGTCGGGTTAACTGGCGGGTGGTGGTTCCTAAATGGTTTTCCACTCTCCCTCCACGCAAATGCGGGTTCACTTCCTCTAATTCAACTTCCCAATTGCTAATCCATTAGAGTAATTAGTACTTGAAGCGTATAACCCGAACGGGTAGTAAGACGCGGTGCTAAATATTATTATTATTATTATTATTATAAATTTCCCGACTATATAATTTTTCCTAATTTTCACCTAATACCGTTATTGCTAGTTAACATTGTTCAAAAATATTTAAATTCATTAACTCCGTCAAATGATATGTTGAAACAAATAGCAAAAGATATTATTTATGCACTTTAGTGAGGATTACTCCATCTAGATATCATATTCTGAAAATTGAAAAATGACACTTGGACACGGGAATCGAACCCGGGACCTTTGGATAAGTACGCCATTGCTCTTACCACTGAGATATTCAGGATATAGTCAAAGTATGATATCTAGATGAAGTAATACTCACTAAAGAGCATACATAATAGCTTTGGCTATTTGATTCATTAATATACAATCTTGTAAAATTATAATAATTGTACAAATGGCAGCAATAAGCCAACTACCGAGTAGAAGGTGGCTGCGTTATCTGATAGCTCGTGATCTTAATAAAATCACACATTTTTAGACGACGATTTCCGCGGGAACGGGACGATTCCTAGATAAGACAAAGGTCCCGGGTTCAATTTCCATGTCCAGGTGTCATTTTTAAATTTTCATAATATGATAAATGATATGTTGTTCATACTAATATTATAGTCCCCAATCTCAGCAGTCATTTTGTTCATATTATACTATTCTTAGGGTGACCTGGCAGTATAGAGGTAAGGTGTCAGACTTCTGTGTTGGGGGTCCGGGGCTCAAAACTTGGTCCCGGCACAGATTTATCTGATTACCAAACCCTTCCTTCACCTCTGACAAGACATCTTGTAAATGTGAGGAATGCCAGACCTCCACCGTGGTTCGGATCCCACGTTAAACTGTAGGTCCTCCATTTCATCTCACAATCACCCTAACATTACACATTAGCATAAGTGCGTATAACCCGAACGGTTAGTAAGACGCGGTGCTAATAATTATATTAATAATAATAATAATATTAATAATAACCTACTCTTTTCAACGTTCACACCAAAACCTATTTGCTTACTAAGTTTCTAATAAAAACAGGAGAATGTAATAAGCTCCAAAAAAGATTGAACCCAAGTTTCAAACAATACAAACAATGTACTATTATTCACCATCGAAAACAGATTTTTCCCCCCATTATTTTGGTCACATACCTTTTTCTTTTTTTCTTCATAAATTATTATTTTAAATCTACGGTTGATTTGATTTCGCAATTTTTCTCTAGGTTTCCTGCTACGGGTTATTTGTACAGTGGCTCTTTGAAATCAATATTTTTATAGGGATGTAGAAGGGGGTGGGGGGGAGGATGGAATTGTTGGTGTGGGCTTTACTAGACATTTTTCATTTTTTTGAGGTTGCCGTGACAGTTTTCCTGAATGCCGTCTCGGAGATTGGGGAAAGGGGGTGGGGTGCCTATAGAACGCCCCCCCACCACCACCTCTTAAATTCTGTAAATCCATCAATCAGTCATAAGGGGGATTAGAGGGAGGGAGGTGGTTTGATAAAATATAGACACAGTCTGAAAAATAGCCTGATGAAATGAGATATATTAAGGGCACCGTCTTCTTGAATGTAAATATAACTACACTATGTTGTTTCTTAAGGTGGGGGTGTATGTAGGGCAGTATTTTGGCAGTTTTTGTATCAAAATTTTTATTTGGTCAAAATAAATCAAATATTTATCCAGTAGAAACCTCAAGTTTAATTTTCTTTGCACATTTATATCAACAGTTGTTGCAATATCTGTCGAGGGTATGCTGGAATTTAAATACAACATTTCTCTTAGTTTAACAAGTTTCTCATCTAATGCCGCTATGCTCCTGGAAGATATTAAACAGCAGTTTATATTACTATGTGAAGATAATGAAACTCTATTTCTACTGGAGAAATATATATTTTATTTATTTTGGCGAAAATAAACTTTTTACTGTAAAAACTGCAAAAAAAAACACTGGACTTTTCTCGCGTTCTTTACATCCCAACCTTAAAATTAATTAAATTCTAACTTCGTATAGAACTTTAATTTTAATATGTTCTATAGTTATTTTTAATCCAAAAGCAAGATTTCCAATTCCATTTCACGTGAACTATATTTTGAGATAACAAACTATTTCAAAATTAACGTGGGATTTACGGTCAACTAAAACTAATCTCACCTTATTTTCTCCGTGGTTTAGTTGTTTAGAGAGTAGAGGATTAACTCACATACATATAGGAGATCTTAGTTCAAACCCATGGTGGGATACCGAATTAAGGCCCTTGGCCTCCCTTGACTTCCCTTGACCCTCCCACCCACCTTCCCACAGAATTGATTTTAGACTTACTATTATTATTAGCACCGTGTCTTACTACCCGTTCGGGCTATACGCACTTACGCTAATGTGTAATGGTAGGGTGATTGTGAGATGAAATGGAGGACCTACAGCTTAACGTGGAATCCGAACCACGGTGGAGGCCTGGCATTCCTCACATTCACAAGTTGTCTTGTCTATTTTAGACTTGCACTCGACAGGGCAAAGGGCCTTAATCAAGAATTATTCAAAAATATTTCAATGCGGATATGCTGAAATTGAAGTTTCCCAATTTGGACGGCGTGATTTATTTAAGTCGGGTTTGGGGGAGAAGGGAGGGGAATAAGGCCGGATTGGAAACACTGGCTAATGACGGTAATATTTCTATTCTGCTGATTATTACAGACTTGCGTGTTTAAAGCTTGGTTCAATGTTTCGTGGCCAGGGAGTACTAGCCTGTCGGTTTTTCCATTATTTAAATTTGTGAACTTACTTTCCTTCCTTCCCCGTGCTGCACGTCTTACTACCCGTCTAAATTGCCACCAATACTTCACAATTAACGACGCTACCTAATTGTGGTGGTCAGGACAAAAACAAGATAACTACCACTGATATAAATTACCTAATTTCCCTATTTGAACGTTTATGAAATCATAAAATATAGACATTGAAATTTTATATATATATTCGTCGATATTAGTTATCTTTAAAATCAGCGTTTTTCAACCAACGTGCCACGGCATATTGATGTACCACGAAGTAAATGTGCCGAAGGAGTTTGTGAGAAAATCAAACAGAAACGAGAAATAATTAAGAGTAAAAATATTTTAAAATGCTTGGTCAACATTAGTTTTTAAAATAACACAATTATTAGAATTTCAGCTATTTTACTTTTGAACATAATAATGGTTAAGTCTTAGATAAAAACCTTAAGATTAGTAATATAAAGCGAAAGTATATAATACACTGATAAATTAATAATATGTTAAAAATTAATAAAAAGGTTTAAATTGATATAATTTAATGTTCCAAAAACCGGTTAAACTGTGCTTTCAACAAGCATAAATCAGTCGTAACATCACCTTGTGTTCCCGGACAATGACTTTGTGGCCATGAATATTGTATAATCGTTCCGAAACATGTCGGCAAGAAATTGTATGGGCTTTCTTTTAAACACCGATTACCTGCTAAAGGTGTAATGGGACTAAACAATAATAATACTTATATTATATACTTAAACTTATATTAACTACCAAAATTTAATCACAGTTCAAGACCTTACAGTCACATTCTTTTGTAACGCTTTGAAAGACGCTATACCTACGAGGTTAATTGTATTTATCTATTAGATATCAGTATTGGAATGTAAACTGTTATCCTCAAATTTTATTCTAGATATTTTAATAAAATATATGTTTTTTTACTTGTCAACTTATGGTCTAATAATTGTTGTTCATAATAATATTGATACATTTTACAACTTATCATGACATATTTATGCTTGTTGAAAGCACAGTTTAACCGGTTTTTGAACATTAAAGTATATCAATTTCAACCTTTTAATAATTTTTTTTACATATTAATTCTTAGTGTATGCTATCCTTTCGCTTAATATTACTAATCTTAAGTTTTTATCTAAATCTTAGCAATAATCATTACTGCTCCTTAATTTATTGTTATTTAGAATTTTTCTAAAATGATATTTTAAACATAATCTAAAGTAAATTATTAAATTATCATGATTGTCCAACAGATGGCAGTATTGACTCAATTTGAATTAAGATTGGACCTTGCCAACCTTTATTCCTCAAATATAATAGGCTAAAATGGCAAAATGGTACAAATAGTGTTAGATACCAATTTACAAACTTTTCTTAATTATTTTATTAAGTTTATAGAAGCCCATTCTTAGCACTAGGCCCATCTATGAGGTTAGAAATTCTACGCTTTGATGAGAGAGCCGTACTACCGTTTATGGTTAAGCTTCCTATAGTAAGTGTGTACAACCCGAACGGGTAGTAAGACGCGGTGCTAATAATAATAATAATAATAATAATAATAATAATAATAATAGATATCAATGTTGGAATGTAAACTGTTATCCTCAATTTTTATTCTAGATATCTTAATTATATTTTAATAAATATTATATGTTTTTTTTACTTGTCATCTTATGGTCTAATAAATGTTGTTGATGATATTATTGATACATTTTTAAACTTATCATGACATATTTATGCTTGTTGAAAGCAAAATTTAACAGGTTTTTGAACATTAAAGTATATCAATTTAAACCTTTTAATAATTTTTTTTACATCTTATTAATTCTTAGTGTATTATATCCTTTCGCTTTATATTACTAATCTTAAGTTTTTATCTAAGTCCTAGCAATAATCATTACTGCTCCTTAATTTAGTGTTATTTAGAATTTTTCTAAAATGATATTTTAAACATAATCTAAAGTACATTATTAAATTATCATGATTGTCCAACAGATGGCAGCATTGACTCAATTTGAATTAAGATTGGACCTTGCCAACCTTTATTCCTCAAATATAATAGGTTAAAATGGCAAAATGGTAAAAATAGTGTTAGATACCAATTTACTAACTTTTCTTAATTATTTTATTAAGTTTATAGAAGCCCATTCTTAGCACTAAGCCCATCTGTGAGGTTAGAAATTCTACATTTCGATTAGAGATCCGTACTACCTTATATGGTTAAGCTTCCTATAGTTCTCGAGTTCTCCACCAGGCTAGCTACAATCAAGACAATTATTCACTTTTGGAACAAGCTGGCACAGTAACGATCTTATAAATCGAATATGAGTTTAGTTTACTTCCTACGATACTTTCGTACTTAAGTTCCGGATTCAGTTAATATAATTATAAGAATATAACAAATATAGAAAAAGAATTAATTCAAGGTAGTTTTGTTTTACATTAACTTTAGTTTAAATAAGCTAGCTAAAAGTTAAGATTATTTTTGTGTCCTCCCCTCCCCCAAAATTGTAATTACGTTATCCCAAGAAAAAAAAATACGTTAATTTTCGGCTTGCTTATGTGGTTTTTGCCCATATGCATTTATAAAGTTATATTTTTCTCAATAAAATAGTAAATTATACATAACTAACATTCGCGTGAATTCTAAAAAAATAATAATATAAAATTGAATACTTCACTTAACCAAAAATACTGAATTGTTAATATAATACGAATTATATTTACACATTAGATATCTAGGCTATCAAATGACTAACGAGAAGGGTAGTTATTGAACTAGGCTAGCTTAGGGGAATTCAGCAGCATTAGAATTGGCAGGGGATGGGGAAACAGCATATAAATAAATTACGTGAGGGGGAATATCCCAGATTCGAGCCTCGGACATTTCTCACGTAAAAATAAAATTAAGGCTATTTAGAAATTGAGGCCGTAGACCCGGGGTGATCAACCCAGTCACCAATTACTGCAGTTGGCAATAAAAAGTGTGAATTTGAGTTTTCCAGATCTCACAGAAAAATAATCTTTTTTTTCCTGATCGTGTGTGCTGGTCGTAGCTTGATATTTCCTGCATACATTTGCAAATATTCCGCTTTCTGAATAAATCACTGACGCAACACTACCATATAATACTCCCCTTCACTACCTTTCACCCGCCTTGGTGGCGTAGTTAGCTAACGCGCTAGTTTTGTGTTGAGTTAGACTGCCGAGGAGGTTCGAATCTCGGTCAGGTGAACTGAGGGTGGTTTTTACTAAATGGTTTTTCACTCTCCCTCCACACAAATGTGGGTTCACTTCTACTAAATTCAACCTTCCCGATTGGCATAATTAGTACTTAAGCATTTAACCCGAATGAGTAATAAGACTTGATGCTATAATTTAATTTAATTTCACTATATTTCCCAACACTTCGTTTAATTTCTGCCTTGAGACAAAAAAAAATCGAATTTTACATTGAATTGTATTATATTTTCGATTAGAACAATTTTCATAATGTACGTCTGAGGCAGTTGTAACTGATTAGTAAACGTGTATAGGTTTTGAATAAATTTGTCTAAACCGTGAATGTTGTTTTAAATGTTCGGTTGAGCAACTTAATTTATCAATTTTGTTTCATGGTGGGGCGAATTGCACTTCTAATTCACCACACATTAAATTGAGAAATATAATGTCCACCTTTGCCCTGGACCGTATATCAACTGATGTTAGCTTTATCAAGAATTAATCTAGTTCGCTATTCCCGTAATTTTCTTATGGTTAGTTAGTAGTATTAAAATATATACATAGATTAGTTTTATTAAACTAGTCAAATTAGTTAAATAATGTAATGTAAGTTTAAAAATAAGGTAGAATTATTTAGAACATGTTAAAATAATTGAACATAATATAAAACGCTATTGGTAGGATAATAAAAAAAAATACAGTCATAACTATAAAACATACTATGGCAGTAAAGTTGATTAGTAATTATGATGAAATATTTAGAGCCTGGCTGGTCTCGCCCTTCATTCCACCAATCGTTTGTTTCCGGTTCTGTTCGGTCTTCATCGGGGGAAAGGGAAGCAGAGTTTCCCTAGGAGTGATTGAATTTTAATTGTACGTAATATAGTGTTAAAATCTTATTTTTGAGAATAATTTAATATATTTATTGTTTCTATATATACTTATGGATACTATATTACAGAATAACGTATTTATAAACAAAATTAAAAGAGTTAAGCTTTATTTTATAAGAATATTGACGCTTGTTAGATCCTCCAGGGTAATTGGTTTGTTTCTTTGCGTACAGTAACAGAATGACGGGTGCGTCAACAAGCGCAACAATGGAAGAAGACTGCTGTGTTAAAACTCATACTATTTGAAAGTATAATTTTTCATCCAGGTATTTAGATGAAAAAAAAAAGAAGAAAAGAATTGAAACAGGCAGAGAGATATTAATAATATTTGCAAAGCTGCTAAAAGGCATGAAAAAGGTCAAATTGATCTGCAGTTCACAAACCAAAAGCAAATTTCGGCAATCGTAATTTGACCATTAATTATTATTATTTTATTTGAATTATACTTACAATTATTATTTAAATATATATATATAATTTAATGATTGAGTATTATTTTTCTAGTAGGTGACCTGGCGGTCTAGGGGTAAGGTGTCAGACTTCTGTGCTGGCGGCCGGGGTTCAATCCTCGGTCACGGCACAGATATTATCTGATTACCAAACCCCTTCCTTCACCTCTGACAAGACATATTGTGAATGTGGGGAAAGCCAGGCCCTCCACCATGGTTCGGATTCCACGTTAAACTGTAGGTCCTCAATTTCATCCCACAATCACCCTACCATTACACATTAGCGTAAGTGCGTATAACCCGAACGGGTAGTAAAACGCGGTGCTAATAATAATAATAATTTTTCTAAGATAAATAATTATTTTGTTTGACTCTATGCATATTGTTTTTTCCATAATACCTTAAATTGTACAAAAAACAAACAAGGAAGGATCGGTGTAAACTTCCAATTAAGCTAGAGTCCTACACACACCCGCTTATTGTAGCATCATTGATTCTCTCTGTCCATAATTGACCAGAAGCCACTGCCTCTTAGGGAACTTCAGGTCTTATGGAGAAAACACTCATCTTCCCTCTGTCTCGGGAGTTAATCTTTGCCAAACACCCTCCCTTTCAGTTATGTTGGATAGAGTATGCCGAGTTAAAAAGTATATACTAGCAATACCAACGTTGCGGCGTTGCGATACTTGTCTTATTATTTGAGGTCATTCAACAATAAATTTGATTTGCACAATTTTAACAAATGTATTAAAATTTATTAATAGTGATTCAATAATTTCAGATTATTAAAGGTTTAAGAATTATAAAGAGTCAAATATTTGCTATTTTGTTCTTTTACGTACTAACATCGTTAAGATATAGTAATCCATGCATGAGGTGGAAATATAGCGTAACCAGATATTCACATGAGGTTTAAACGATTAAATATTTATAATATGTTAAAAACATATTTTTTAAATGTGTAAGCAGTTTAAATGGGTTAAATTAATATTTTTTTTATCATTATACAAAAAGTGTTCTTTTTATACCTTGAAAATTTGATTTTATCTCATTTTGTGGTACACAATGTCATTATTTAGAATTATTATTTTTTAAACCCAATTCTGTTGATAGTTCTTCTAATTTTATTAATATGACTGAATTGATCACTTCAAATATAGATTTGCAATATATATTTCAAGAACTTTATTCATTTGCTGTTCCAATAATTGTAGAGACAACACCGACTAGTAAAACCTAATACCAGTTGGAGTAGAGAGTCAGATAATCCCAACTAATGACACACCCAGGTAAAGCGGACGCCGGCTTCCTTATCTTGTCGGTGTTGCTGAAATGGGCTGAGACATTGCTACTTGCTATCTTTTCCAAGATAACCTCCCACCAGCCCCCACATATGTTATTTATAGCCTCGTCTTACACCCTGCTCAAGTTATAAGTATAAATAATATTTTTATCATAATTACTCTAATGAGGTTGTATGAGGATATATTAATGTGTGTACGCCACCATTAGGGTGACATTTGATATAACGATTGAATTGGGTCCAAGTTTGCTGTTCTGTATTATAATAATTCAAAAGGGATGATGTCTTATTTTATAAATTAAGAGTTCTGGTGTTTTATAGTTTTTTATTTTAAGTAAATAAACAGTTTTTTGCTAGATATTTCACAAGTTGTAGATTTTAATAAAAGCCCGACTATTACGTTATATTCATGATAATTCCCGACACGTGAGATTTAGAACACAGATTAAGATGACAGACTCTACCTACATGGCTCCTCGTCAGGAAGGAAAGTGAAGAGATGCGTACTCTGAAGGGGTATATCACGCGACATTTCCTTCTCGAAACTTCCTAAAAGAAAAAAGGTGTGGTAATCCAGGTGAGTTTCTGTTCACAAAACTGCGTTGTCTTTTTAAACAGAGACGTAGAAAGATGTAGCCATACCTTGCAACTTAACAACTTAACACAAATAAATCTTACTACCCGCTTTCATTCAAAATATCGTAATTTTGACTATAGATGTGAATAATAAATTATTGGGATCTATAATTCCATATCATTACAAAGTAGGGATAAGAAATAAAGTATTTTAGAAGTAATCTACCCACATTTTCGCGTGAGGAGAGTTGGAAACCACTTAAGTAAAACCACCCTTAGTTGACCTGACCGGGACTTGAAACCGGTTCTGCTCGTCTTCAGCAGTTCAGTCTAACACGAGAATGACATCTTAAACCATTCGGCCACTGAAACCGGTCCCGGACATCTTAAATTCCTTGCCAAGATGTTATAGATTTAGAACCAGCTTAGCAATTTTCATTGTAGAATGATCCTAAGGTGTGTTTGTAGGGGACGCAAGAAAAGGTATGCCTACATATTGTTGCAATTTTAATATCAACAATTTTTTGAGGGGGAGGTGGGTGTCAAAATAAAAACAATATTTCATCAGTAGAAGCATAGTGTTTAATTTTCTTCACATGGTGATATAAACAGTTGTTGAATATCCGTCATTAGTATAGTGGCATTATAAGTATGATACACTTTTTAAATTAATATCATATTCTGAAAATTAAAAAATGACACCTGTATACGAGAATCGAACTCGGGGCCTTCGACTTAGATCGTCAATGCTCTTACCACTGAGCTATCCAGGATTCGTCCCATGCCCATGGTCATTCTTCACTCTTCACTCATAGCTTAAAGCAGAATCTGTGATGGACGTGTGGAAATCACCGGCTACAAATATGTGATTAATTAAGATCACGAGCTATCAGATAATGCAGACACCTACGACTCAGTAATCGGTTTATTATTGCAACCATTTGACAATAGTTATTATTATAACTGTATGGGATTGCATAGCTTTGGATAGCTCAGTGGTAAGAGCATTGGCGTACTAAACCGAAGGTCCCGGGTTCGATTCCCGTGTCCAGGTGTCATTTTCAGAATATGATATCTAGATGGTGCGATCCTCACTAAAATGCATAAATGATAGCTTTGGCTATTTGATTTTTTTTAAATGAAGATAAAAAGGGTTTTTAAATTCTAGTACACCCTTGACATATATTCAACAACTGTTGATATCACCACGTGAAGAAAATTAAACCTTATGATATATTTTGACTAAAAAAAAGAGGTTTTGTTATAAAAGTTGCAAATACACTGAACTTATTTCGCGTTCCTCCTATTCCTCTTGCTTATTAGAAGATATATACCACGTGAAAACCAGAAAATGACAACGCTGTTTACAAACAGTAACCGTGCAGTCCCCTCAAGAGATTATATTCAATGTAGTGACTTTTGCAAAAGAGCCAACGACATTAA
>CABFOW010005203.1:0-25463 GCA_902141385.1 Timema californicum
ACCGTGGTTCGGATTCCACATTAAACTGTAGGTCCTCTATTTCATCTCACAATCACCCTACCATTACACATTAGCGTAAGTGCGTATAACCCGATTGGTTAGTAATATGTGGTGATAGTAATAATAGTAATAATATACTTATAACTTAAACAGGTAGTAAGACACGGTACTAAAAACATTGTTGGTGATTATTATCATCATTATCATTATCATGATCATTATTATTATCATCGTCATCATTATTATCATTATTATTATTGGTATCATGTCTTATTACTTATTTGGTGTTTCACGCAAATTAAATCAACTGGACCAAACACAGATGGCTCTGTTTGAAGAATCCGTGTCTGTGTCAAACTGTATTTAAAGCTCACGAAACCTCCACAGAGGCAAACCTGGTCCATCAGCCATTCAATTCACAACAACACGTCGTCTCTTGTGACAATTATTGTTGTGTTGTCAGTTCTGAAGGCGAGGAGGAGGAGGATGCCGTTGATAGGCCCCAAGTGGCGGACCTGCACTCTGTGAACGTCGAGAGCACCGAGTTCCTGTCACTGCCTGCTGATGTGCGTCACGACATCCTTACGGAACTCAAGGAGACGAGGAAGCAGAGCTCTTGGGGGAGACTGCACCAAATGCCCAAGGTATGATTGGATGATACACCGAACTGTTGTCACTGTGGCATTTTTCAATTTACTTTTTTTTTTTTTCATTTGTGAAATAAAACATAATTGAATCTTTTAATGAAATTTACTACTTGGTCTATTTATCGCCAATAATGCTCAACTATGTTTTTTTAGCATCGCGTCTTACTACCCATTCAAGCTATACTCTAGCCTGTTAGGGGTGAGGACAATTGAATTTAGACAAAGGATACTCACCTTTGTGTGGAAAACCATTTATGATAAACAACCCTGTGTGCGACCGACAAGGATTGGACCCCTATCTCCCAGTCACTGTCTGTTGTGAGAGCAGAACGTTAGAGTATGCAGCGAGACTCGGCTATGTTGATTTTAATGATAATTAACAATATCACAACTACACACATTTTTACTAAGTAGCAGACATTATTTGTTCTTTGAATATTTATGTTTTTGCCTGAAATTTCCAGATAATATAAATACCAACTGCACTACTACACTATGCTACTATAATTACTATTTCTATAACCAATAAATGTTCTCGGTTCAAACAATTATTTCCCTCCGCCAAAGACCATTGCTAAAGAAGAAGTATAAACCTGTGTTTGAACTTTTAAAACTTAATATTTTGACATTTATTTATAATTTGACAAATATATTAATCTTATGAATATGTGACATCTATTTGATTTATTCTGTCCTCTATAGTAGAAAGTCACACACGTTGAAACACAAACATAGCTTTTATATTTCGGCATTATTGCCTTTATTTTTTTAAATAGAAGGATCATTTTTTGATAAAGGCAATAATGCCAAAATATAAAAAAAATGTTTGTGTTTCAACTTGAGACAAGAAAGGAAAGTGTTACCTTTGTGCATTGGATTCTGTAATGAAGCTGTTTTGGACCCCTCTCATATATTAAAAGAGTCATGGATGAAGTATATTTTTCTTTGATAAACTGTACACAAAATATCCTTTTAATACTTCATCCATGGAGAGTCACGCGCTTTTCAGAAGTAATTTCAATGTATTTCACCATAAAATTTATTTTTCTTTCAAAGATCAACTCCGCAGTGTTTACAAAAAAAGTATGTGATGCTGGATCTCTCTCCCCAATAGGAGGACAGCCTTCACAACACCTGTCGCCAGAGCTCTTTCCATTAGTTAGTTTTAACACTAGTGACAAGGGGTCCAAGAGGCAAGGGGTAGGTCATATATAAGCCGCTTGTGCGTATGAATCTATAGAATATAACATTACACGGAACATATAATATTGTAGAAAAACAATGCATAAATCATATAATTTTATATAATATATTCAGTACCAATGGTGTAATTAGTTAAATAAAATGTGTGCAACATCAAAAGTGTTTCATATTTTATAATTATAAGTATCAAACATACACAGATCACATAACCGCAAGCAAGTGCACAGTAAGGCCTGCTCACGTCGGCATCATAAAACCCAATATCGTTATAGATACTGCTCAATCACAGGGCACTATCTCACTATAAATCCGTATCATCTTAATTGGCGCCTTATCGCGGGTCAAATATCAATATATAAACTTCAATAGCATTTTAATCGGCGCCCATCGCGGACGCATAGCATTTTAATTCTTCCCGCATTTTTCTTCTTTCCTTAGGTGGGCTTTCTTCATTAAATTACACTTATATTAGTTTATTTTTCCTTTTGCTTTATTTTTATCAATTTCCATTATTCCAAAACTATAACTAATATTTGTAATTTTTATCGACATATTTATTAAAACAATGTCAAAGAAGCTTCCCGTGAAGTAATCTGTATTGGAGCATTTTATTACAGTAAATTTGTTATTACTAAGTAATATACTTTAGCCATTTCTGAAGGAGTTGGAGTCGAAGGCTTGGCTTACCAACTCCACAGCCCTGCTTATCAGGGACAAGTTTCATACTCATCACTCTCCACTAGAACTAGGAGGTTCACACTCCGCTAGAACTAGGAGGTTCACACTCTGCTAGAACTAGGAGGTTCACACTCCACTAGAACTAGGAGGTTCACACTCCACTAGAACTAGGAGGTTCACACTCCACTAGAACCAGGAGGGTTACATTCTGCTAGAACTAGGGGGTTTGTACGCTGCTAGAACTAGGAGATTCACACTCCACTAGAACTAGGAGGTTCACACTCCACTAGAAATAGGAGGTTCACACTCTGCTAGAACTAGGAGGTTCACACTGCTAGAACTAGGGGGTTCACACTCCGCTAGAACTAGGAGGTTCACACTCTGCTAGAACTAGGGGGTTTGTACGCTGCTAGAACTAGGGGGTTCACACTCTGCTAGAACTAGGAGGTTCACACTCCGCTAGAACTAGGAGGTTCACACTCCGCTAGAACTAGGAGGTTCACACTCCGCTAGAAACCAGGAGGGTTACATTCTGCTAGAACTAGGGGGTTTGTACGCTGCTAGAACTAGGAGGTTCACACTCTGCTAGAACTAGGAGGTTCACACTCTGCTAGAACTAGAAGGTTCACACTCTGCTAGAACCGGAAGATCCATCCTAGCTAAGATGGTGAAATGTCTCATTGCAGGAGTCGAGCGACTTCTCATCTTACCAGATGTCTCGGCTTCTCAAACGACGCTCGGTGCAAGTGTCCTTGGAGGCTGCGGAGAAGGAGATGGGTGGTAGGACCCTCAGCCTTGGGGAGCTTGGGGAGCTACTCGCTGACCAAGGAGTCGCTGTGGCCTCTGATGTCAGCAAGAGGATAGCTTCCGACAACGTCACCAGATTCGTCTATGTCACTGGTATGACAACACCGCCTCTGAGGGTGTAACACTCCAACATTCTAATAAAATACTTAAACTTCCTTGAATCTAACTCTCCATTCAAGAGATTTGAATTTCTCTCGAACCCCTCCAATGGTTCAAAAATATATGATAATAGTGAAAGTACTTTAAAATAATATAATGTAAACGACAACAAAGAAACTTCTCTCTTAAGTTATTTACACTTCCATCTTTTGATCACTTTCAAACCTACAATGAATTTTATATTTTCAGAAATATTCCTTTTTCATTGTAATAAATACATAAATAAAACACAGATAAAAATGTGTGCAGCTACACAAATGTGTATAAGTAACTTCCTTTCAAATACGTAGTTGCAACTTTTTATCCTCAGTTGTTTATTTTTTTGTCTCTGTTATTGTGTAAAAGGAATATTCCCGGAAATTTTAAATAGCGGGCGAGTGTGAAAGCAATCAAAGGATGGAAGTGTGCAGAAATGAAGAGAAATTAGTTTGTTTAGTTTCCATCAAGTCTTAACCTAACACTACTTCCACTTACATAACAACCGTTCGTGGTATTTTACACATTCATTTAATAAAGTTGAGCCTCCATGAAACTGTTATTTTCCCGGCAGAGTCCCCGAAGAGCTCCCCTGAAAAGCTCAAGTCTGGAGAAACCGGTCGCGCGCCGAGTGATTTCAACTGCTCTCCAGCCAAGAAGATTCGACTAGAGGAAACCGTCGAGGAGCCACTCAAGACAGAAGTGTACGTCTCGCGGGACATCAGGTCAGACCCTAGTCCCAGTCTCTTCTCCTCTCACTTGCACATTTCCTAGCCTCTAGGACATGTTTCTGCTGCATATGAGACCATAGATCTAGATGTTATGTTGATGGTGCGAGTGGGATAGTCCCGGTAACTAGAGGTCTGTTCTCAGTATTGTCGGAAGAAGACGGAGAAAGTTCCCTCCTTCTGGACTCCAAGCTGCATATGAGAGCATAGATCTAGATGTTATGTTGATGGTGCGAGTGTGATAGTCCCGGTAACTAGAGGTCAGACCCTAGTCCCAGTCTCCTCTCACTTGCACGTTTCCTAGCCTCTCGGACATGTTTCTGCTGCATATGAGAACATAGATCTAGAGGTTATGTTGATGGTGCGAGTGTGGTAGTCCCGGTAACTAGAGGTCTGTTCTCAGTTTGTCGGAAGAAGACGGAGAAAGTTCCCTCCTTCTGGACTCCAAGCTGCACATGAGACCATAGATCTAGAGGTTATGTTGATGGTGTGAGTGGGATAGTCCCGGTAACTAGAGGTCTGTTCTCAGTTTGTCGGAACAAGACGGAGAAAGTTCTCTCCTTCTGGACTCCAAGCTGCATGTGGCTCGGGACTTCATGTTGGAGAACAGCGGACTGACGCAGGGGCAAATACTCAGTGTCATCAAACATCAGAGCATCCTGGGGAGAGAGACGTCACCACGGGGTGCCTTGAATACCCTGGAGTCCGTGGGTCCGTCCACGTCCGCCCTTAGAGCGCCGTCAGAGGCCCTCGGTGACATTGACATCGACAGTGACAGGATGAACGCCGACAATCAAGGTCTGGTCTGTGTTAATGTTTGGTACTATTCGTGTCTGTTGTTGGTGTCTAATCTCAGGGTTCCCACACATCCTGGAAAACCTGGAGTTTTAAAATATTTCTTCCATGCCTGGAAATGTTATGGAATTTCTCATTTTTCCTATCTTTTCCTGGAATTTTCTAGGTTTTCCTTGAAATTCCTTTGTCCATTTTTTAATACACAGCCCTATACATACATAATCACCCCGTTCCCTTACAGGTATGCAAGAAACTGTAAATATAACTCAAAAACCAACTCCGTACTAACCATCCTCATTAACTTTCTCCACACTTCCCTTCTTGTGTTTCTCCTGACAAACCCACGCTTCACATCCATAAAACAATGTTGGTGTGAACACACTTTTTTATACCGCCATCTTTTCCTCTGTTGATACTACCTCATTCTTTGCAATAGTCCACATACAACCAACTACTCTGAGATGAATTCACATGTAATTATTATTTTTTGTACATCAAAGACAATGCTCATAAGTACCTAAACTCTGTTCATGATTCCCTGATTGTAGAAATGTATATTTTATAGGTCATTTGTTTGCCATTTTAGATTTGTAGGTAATGTTTCTTGCTTTTTTTTTTGTTTAATAAGTCATTTTTCAGCATTTTTATGGAAATAAAATTTAAGATTGTTTTAAAATGACTTTAAAAAGGTTATATATACAAATTATCGGTGCTTTGATAAAACATGAATATTCAAACATCAGATATTCACCACACACTTTTGACTGAAGAAGATAATGTGAGAGTTAAAATGAACTTTGTACCGTCTTTAAATTCTTTGTGAGTCACTCGCAATACCATGTCCGGAAAGGGGGATGGGGAGCTATCTCTTTTAAAGCAGGTAGTTATAGGTATTCCAATGTTAAGTAGAACATGATTTTAGCTGTCAAAAGATTTTAAATACATAGTTTTCATTTATAAATTGTATGTTTTATACATATTAGTTTGCAATCATTTTATGTGTATTTAGGTGACCTGGCGGTCTAGGGGTAAGGTGTCAGACTTCTGTGCTGGCGGCCGGGGTTCAATCCTCGGTCTCGGCACAGATTTATCTGATTACCAAACCCTTCCTTCACCTCTGACAAGACATCTTGTGAATGTGGGGAATGCCAGGCCTCCACCGTGGTTCGGATTCCACGTTAAACTGTAGGTCCTCCATTTCATCTCACAATCACCCTACCATTACACATTAGCGTAAGTGCGTATAACCCGAACGGGTAGTAAGACGCGGTGCTAATAATAATAATAATAATAATAATAATAATAATAATAATANTTAGCATAAGTGTGTATAACCCAAACGGGTAGTAAAACGTGGTGCTAATAATAATAATATGTGTATTTAGAATGCTTTAAACCAAACCATCTAAAGCGAGTCATTTGAGGCAAATTATTACTGGATTTGGAGAGGATATTTTTTCTACAGAGAGTGAAATACTGTTGTGTAAAATATGTGAATTGAAAGTGGCTGGTATCAGATAGAATATTTAACCATCCAAAAGCATATCAGTCGCAACAAACATGTATATCGATAAAAAGAAAATCCCTCAACTATTACTTGCACCAAATGTATTCTCAAATCAAGATTTGTGTGACGTATCTGGTATTTGCGAACATTCCTCTGTGGAAACTGAGCAATGTTAAACTAAAGAATTTCCCGGGACTGTATACGGGTCATTCTATTCCCAGCGAGTCCACACTGAGGAAAAAAATGGAAATGGACGGACCAGGAGAGATTGTTTCTGCCTAATGTAAATCCTGACTCTTGTAATAAATACATCATATGAAATTTCTATCAAATTTTTAGGTTATTTTTTGCAAATTTAAAGTAATTATTAAGAGTTTTAAGTGTCATTTTATAGGTCATATTTTTGGCAATTTTTAAGGTCATCAAAATCTGGGCCCTGCTCATCACTGAAAGGGAAATCCCACATTTCACCTATGTTTATTTGCCAATATGGTTATGTTATGTTTTAATTATTTAAATAACTCATGTGTCATGGAATATATTAAAAACATAACAAGAGGTATGGAAAGGTGCAGACTTAGGGGAGTTGTGTGTGTGTGTGTGTGTGTGTGTGTGTGTATGTGTGCGTGTATGTATTTAAATTAAATAAACTATCTACTAATAAGTATTCTGCCAAGATTACTTTAATGTCCTGGAGGAATTGTAGAAAATCCTTGAAAAGTCCTGGGAAAAATTTCATGATTTTGTGTAGGAACCAAACCCTGTTATCTGTCTTAATGAAAAAGATAATAAAATTTCATCACAAGTTTATACAATAATTGCAAAATTCCCATTAGAAAATCTAAATCTCAACCTGTTTTTCTTGAATCTATTTTGAATATAATATTCATTTTGCTCAAGTTGGGTTTGAGATCTCAAAGCTTCACACAAGCTCACATTTCTTTAGTTTGATTCCTTTCATTTTCCCGTCATCGAGACTTGTAAATTGACTTGTTTTATTTAGGAGATTTATCTCTTTTTTTTTAATCTTTTAATTAGGTCTAACTCAAGAGCAAATTCTGGCGATGATACGTTCCCAGCAGGATGGCAACACGGCGACAGTAGACACTTCCGGACTTGAGGATAGCACGGTGGCTAAAGAGGAAACCATCGACTCGAATGAACTTGACGACCGCTCGAAGGAGGAAAATACTTGTGTTTCAGAGCCTGTTAAACACAAAGTGACAGCAGATGTCGGCATCACAAACAAATACTTGGCTGTCAAAAATAGTCCAGTTGTCGGTAAGACATTATTTTCCAGACACTCATCTGGCACCGTCGAACAAGAAGGGAGTTCGACAATGGAGATTATTGAGAGCAGCACTTCTGATAGTGACGATTTCATCGATGTTTCTGAACTTGTTTCTAAAGAGAAGGTTCTAGATACAAAGACGAATACACTAGCCGTCACCATACAAAGTACCATTGATCAAACCACTCTGGAGAGTGATATTTTTGCTGATGTGTTTTCTGATATTGATGTTTCTAATCTTGAGAACATCGTGAAGAAAGCGGGAGGGACCGGCGTTGTGCCAGAAGATGAGACTCTTCCAAAGGATCAATCATTG
The DNA here is from genome assembly GCA_902141385.1 of Timema californicum. Classification (NCBI taxonomy): domain Eukaryota; kingdom Metazoa; phylum Arthropoda; class Insecta; order Phasmatodea; family Timematidae; genus Timema; species Timema californicum. The sequence goes on from CABFOW010005203.1 coordinate 8,108, forward strand.
ATAGTAAAAGTGTCGGAAGATCTGTCAAGTGGAATAACCAATGATAAGTCAAAAAATACCTCACCAATCACAGGAAGTCCGCGGAATGTAGACGAGTGTATAGAGGAGCCGGTGGAGAATGAGGTGATCGACCATTCCGAGGACGAGGGGGCCCATCGCTCTAACAGGGACTCTGAACGAGAAGAAAGTAAAGCAGCGACACCCAAGTTGACGATGGAGGAGCTACAAGTGTTGCAGGTGAGATTATCACGACAGTTAAAAATGGCCGACAGGGTCTGTGCCAAGCACATTTTATTGATGCAAAGTTGATATAAAAATAGTACCAATACAATACTTTTAGGGGTGTTCTAAGTCCACTTCTTCAATTCGAAGCAAACGCAAATTGAATACATTGTTGTACCTCACTGTTCAGTCAGCCTTGTATCTTTCCTCCACACTTGCACCGGCCGCGCCAACCACCCCCTCTCCTGCCTGGACCGCCCCCACAGACCATGTTCTCTGAGCCGTCCGTGACGAGGGTACTTAACACGGTGGTCCCTAGGTCATAGGTCAGTCAGATAAGCGGTTAAATTGTTTTATGTTACGAAGGAGCAATATTGTTTTAACCCCCGTCTCTCCCCACCGTCACCCTACCTCCCACCACGACTCCCATTACCGGGACACTCTCACCGACATTTCTCCTACCCCTACCCACACGTGTCTGGACACAACGTCGCGACATCAACCAGTTACCCCTGAAGCCACAGCGAGGGATAACATGAAATATTCTCAAAACCGAATCAAGGTTTGAATATTTTGTATGAATTGTTTTACACTTGAAAAAAAATATTATGTTATAATCATTTAGATTTTATTATGCACTAAAATTATTTGGGAAATGTTTGATCACACGAGTGATTGTGATATTTAGTTTCAATCTGATAATTCACTTTATTACAACACGCATTTCATTTACTTCAGATTCTTCCCATATAAATATTAACTCTAGTTTACTAAACAGCTTTAAATGGCAGTACTTGAATATAAATTGAATATTTTAGTTGTCTCTATTTTAATTGACAAAGTTTTGAAACTGAATATTTTTTCAAAGAGAAGTTGAAGCTCATGTTGGTTTCGAAGCCAAGTTGAAGTTTAAAAGCACACCCATACAATTTTTTTGACTCTTCAAATGTTCACACACAGGTACTATAATATTTTCAAAATAGCATCAACACCTGAATAATTTGAATTATCTCATAAACCTCTTGAGTCTAAAACTTAAAAGACTTATGTTTATTTTAAAGATGGTTCGAATCCATTGTTTTATAAATCTGAATATTCATATCATCTTTGAATCGCAAACTTTTAAAATAAATAAATTATGAACATAAGATGGAATCTAAATATAATAGAGTAATAGAAAACATAAATAGTTAGTAAACGTTAACATTCTTTCTTATAATTCATTTATTATAACATCCATACATCCAGTTTAGTGTTAAATTACTGGTCTGGGGTCTTGTTGTTAAGTTAATTCTATAAGTAAAACAGATTCTGAACCACCAATAAGCAGTATTAAAGCTTTTGAACAAATTCCAACTCAAAATTTTGAACAAAAGAAAAGTTTTTTGAAATATAGTTTTAATCTCAAATTTTACATATCCTTGAATCCTCAAATCTTGAAATATTTAAAGATTTGATGGTTCCATCCCTACCCAATATATTTAGGATCCTAAAACAGCAAATTTAATTAATCCAGCAATAAGAATTTTTAATAAACAACTTACAGAATATTAATAGGATTCCATGTTCACACAACTGGGTTTAATAAATAAATAACAACTACATTCTTCAAAAGGTTTTTTTTTATTTAAATGGTGTAAAATGTGCTATTTCTTAAATCAATTTCCTTTGTTTATTCTAAATGTTATTTGTTCCGTTTACTTGTTCCTATCTTAGTGTCCTATCATTCTTGACCATTTTCCTTTTCTCCCTTTTGTGTTTTTTTCGGTTACCCCCTTTACGAAGTTGCGTCGTGTGTTTCACAGTCCCTCTCGATGAATTCTGATAAAATGAAATCTAAATTGGGGGATCGGGTGGTAACGATCGATTTTATTCAAGAGGCAGCCAATACTTCTTTGTCCAGTGGCAGCAATGTATAGTGTGAATTGTGTTTGTTCCTTTTCTGTACGTTCTTTCAAATAAAATGTCATGTTGCAGTCATCACTGGAGCGACAGCATCGCAGTCTGCTTGCTGAGAAGGGGCGGCAGGAGAGATTGGCCACCAGCATAACAGACCAGATGTATCTGGAGGCTCAGGTAACACTGTCCTCTGTTGTGGTCCAGATCGTCACTGAGAGACTAGACTTGTAGTAGGCACTTGTCGGCAGTCTATAGTTTGCCACGAGCGGGCTCCTAGGGGACAGTTACACAGCGGTAGCCCGTGAGTTTGAACACTGGGGGCGCTGTTTGGGTTTTACGGGAGATATATAATATTTTATTTAAACATTTCATAAATAAACAATTACTAAAACTAATTAATTTATGGTGTACAAGTCGAATTTTAGTCAGATTTACTGCTAAAAAAAATGTCAATGCCTATTAGCAAAAAAGGTAACTCAACCAAATATAAAATGTAAACTAATCTTTTCAAGAGAGTGATTTGGCTAGAGTTTAAAAAATCTCCTTTGTTTTTTATTCTCTTTTATGATGTATAATAATTCTGATTTTGTTTTGTAATGGACTGTAGTAATCCTTTATAACAAAAATATATAAATAATGACAACATAGGTCTATTAGTTGTAAAAAAATAAATCAAATTAAATTGTTTTATTTATAAAATTATATTAAAAATCAACAATCAAATCCAAAATATCACAAATGTATCAGTATGCAGTAAATTAACACAGAATTATACTAATTAAAAACATAAAGTCAGTAATTTTTTTCTCTTAGAATAAATATTAGATTATCAATTAAATGTAAACAATACATATATGCTAATTGCAATTTAGAGCCTCGTAATATTGAATGGAAAACAAGTGCTATGCATTTATACTTGGATAAAATTGTTTTAATATTGAATTACTGCAAATTGCTCCTAGATGTATTGGTAAAAAGACGCCCTTTGTTTTTTAATTTCAATTTTTCAAATGTAATTTAATCGAGAAATATTAATTGTTGATAAACTAAACAGATTGTTGTTTCAGTATTAATTTCTGCGATCATTAGATAAACAGTTAAACACACAAAAATACATAATCAAATGAAAACAAGAATATTAGTACCACGATTCTGATGTAAGTTAGACGCAGTGCTAGCAGCTACGATCCTACGCTACCACTCAGGCGTTTCCCCTACTCCCGCTTCTATACCTCCCCACTAGCCGAGGGGTTCAACGAGAACAGCAGCCTCGGGAAACATTCCTTCAAAACAGCACAGCTACAATATGTTGAGACCCACCTCGGTGGCGTAGTTGGCTGACGCACTTGTCGTGTTGAGCTCGACTGCTGAGGACGTGGAGATCGAGGTTCGAATCTCGGTCGGGTGAACTGGGGGGAAGGGGGGTGTTCCTAAATGGTTTTCCACTCTCCCTCCACGCAAATGCGGGTTCACTTCCTCTAATTCAACCTTCCCAATTCCTAATCCAGTAGAGTAGTTAGTACTTAAAGCGTATAACCCGAACGGGTAGTAAGACGCGGTGCTAAATATATATAATATGTTGAGTATATATCTTGTGGGTTGTGTTAGAGCTGGCTGGTTTACTTTACATCCACCCCTGTTTCCAGTCTGTGGGCAGTTTATTATTGACAACCAGCTTAGTGGCCTCTCGTAGCTCCTTGTGTATTATAATATAACTTAAGACTAGGACAGGCACAACGTTCAGTCCCCGGCCGTTAATTTGTCATTGTGAAAGGTTAAACCCACATTTTAGCAATGATAAATTTTCGACCATCCCGGGAATCGAACCTGGGACCCTTAGTAAGCAGAACACACTATCTACTGACTGGGCTAAGTTGTCGGATTATAGGTGACTGTACTAAACCAAAATAAAATGTATTTAGAATTGTTGGAGCTTCTGCAGCTCTTAAATACGAGCCTTCATTGCGATTATTGTATATTTGACTTGTCTGTGTGGCCGAGTGTCACGCTCGCCTTAGACCGGACTGCCAATGACGAGTAGCGGGTCATTCTTTAAGTGGTAAGTTTTGACCTTGATATATATACCAATGTTTCTGGCTGACGTTAAGAGAGTTTTTATTTTTATGTCGCAGGTGAAACCGATGTCTTATGTTCGATAACAAACTCACATTTACTTTGAAGTAAGCTTCTTTTTTTTTGATCACCGCATTCCACTATTGGTTCGGGTTATGTGTGTATGTGCAAATTACATTAATATGTTGGGAATGAGGAATGTTTTGTTTAGAGGAAGTGTACTCACATTTGCATGGAGCAAGAGTGAGAAACAATTTAGGAAAAACCACCCGGCTGGGATTTGGACCTATGTATCCTCATCTTGGGCAGTCAAGACCTTTCGACTACCGAAGCAGGTTTGAAGTAATTTTATGGTGCAAAGATTCCCTCTCTTCATTTAATGGAATGAATAAACCAAGGCCAATAAACTTTAATTTAATTAATAACCTCCACGAATTGTTATAGTCCCCGCTCTGTAGCTCCTATCAGGCAATCTTGTACTGTGGCAGGAGCTACTTCAGTTGTTTGGAGTGCCCTATATTGTGGCCCCCATGGAGGCGGAGGCCCAGTGCGCTTACCTTGACTCTGTCTCGCTGACAGAGGGTACTATCACGGATGACAGCGACATCTGGCTCTTTGGGGGGACGAAGGTGTACAAGAACTTCTTTGATCAGAAGAAACAGGTCCTGCAGTTCAAAGCCGAGGATATTCATCATTACTTCAGTAAGTGCCGTCCTCGTGTCGAGATAAGCTCCTTTTTAAAGTTGTTGTTTAATCACCTGTTTCGTTCATGTTGTACACATGCGTGGTAACCACTCTAATGGAGTAGGGAGGAGGAAGTAAGAATTTTAGAGGTAATCTACCCGTATTTGCGTGGGAAACCACCCTCAGCAGACCCAATCAGGTTTCGAACCTTGATCGCTCCGTCTTCAGGCAAGTCTAACACAAGAATGACACCTTAGACCATTCTGGTGGCTTAGTTCAGTCGGTAGCATGCCTGTCTATTGAGTTAAGGGTCCCGGGTTTGATTCTCAGTATGGCCTAAAATTTTATCATTGGTGAAATTAGGTTCACCCTTTCATGTTGGTAAATTAACGGCTGTGGACTGGATGTTATGTCTGTCAACTATAAATTGACAATGACACAATTAATTTAATTAGTGAAGTTACATAAAACAACACTCTTATTAAAATTCTCGTTTAGCTTTGAAATATTCCATTGTTCCTTGGGTTGACAATGGAGTTGATACATGAGACAGAGTCCAACTGCCTGGGAGTTTACAAAGTGCCGTCTCAAGTGCTACTAAACCATACTGTTGTGTTTGTGTACTTGTAATATTGTGCGTAGAGCTTGGTCGAGACCAGCTGGTGCTATTAGCGCTGTTGGTGGGTAGTGACTACACCGTGGGTCTACGGGGCGTGGGACCCGTCACCGCCCTAGAGATCCTGGCCGCTTTCCCGCCCGCAGACAGCGAGGACATTCTGGCGGGGCTTCACATGTTCCGAGACTGGCTGAAAGGAGGGGAAATGATCGCGACACAGCTCAGACACAAACTCAGAAACGTGAGCCTCGATGATGGTGAGCTCTCCTCCATCTTGTTTGATTAGAGGTGTGAGGAATGCTGGTCGCAACTCGGGCCATGTTTTAAAATAATTTGTTGTTTAGTCCACTGTTTCAATTTGAAGCAAAGTTGACTTGAACTACTATGCATGAAGCTGTATCAAAGTTTAGTTTGTTTAAATGTTTTATTTGAGAAAATATAAATATTATGTTGTGCACATTTATATATATATAGGCACTTATTATCATTTACGAAATGTTTTATTGCAAAATATTTCAATTTATTTCAACTTTAACTAATGAATCAGGTAAATATCACAACTTACAATTCAATCACTGCAGATTATTATTATTGAAATGTAATAAACATAACAGAACAAAATGTTAAAAATTGAACATAAACATGTAAAGCTAAGCCTTTATCACCTTTCCCCCCTCTTCTATCTATAGGCATAGGTTATCAGGTTAGGTTGTGGTCAAGTATGGCGAGAAGTGGTTGGATTTTGATTGTGTGGGTTCCTAATTGACGTCCGGCTTGGGTTTTTATTATACTATTCTCTTGTTCTATTACAAAACATGATGTTAATAAGAAATATTTGAGGATATGGAAAAAATTAATAGATTTACTTAGAAGCTCGTAACAGAATGAAGTATGTAAGGAATGCTTAACCAATGTTCTTACTGACCTCTAGGTGATCCTACATGGGTTACAAACCTCAGTACCCTGGGCTCGACGGTAGTCCTCCAATATACGTACTGATAATTCGACGTCCTAACCCACATAGCCACAAAAACAGTCAGACTAGACTGACAGACTAGACTTGATCTTGATTAGTCAGCCCAGTTAGCTAGGATACACTAATTACTGGCCTGGTTTACCGTTTATGCTGTCAGCACACATTATAAATCATTCACGATCTAAGTTTACCTGAATGACAGCTCGAAATGTTACTAGAAGTAGTTTATTTATAGTTTTATTCCACTTAAAAAAATATTCACACCACTTTCACAAAAACCTCTAACAAACATAGCTTCAAAATGGCGACTGACGAATTTAAACCATATGATTGAACATAACGGTAAACAAGTTTTTTACAATGATGCAGACACACAGTTGATGAAAATATTTTATTCAGTTAAATATTTCAAAATACGATAAAATAATCATAAAATCATTTATTGTATGTAAAAAAAAAGACAACAATTTTCTCATTTCCAAGTAAATACGATGCTTGTATTAAAAGTTATTGATGTGTGCGCTATATTACACAATATCAGTAACGTTCCAAAACGAAAAATAAGTACAGTAGCCACATGGCTTCTTTGGTGATGACTGACAGCTTTGAAAAGTTACCAGACCAAATTATGTATCCCTACGCCGAGCCAAATTATCTGCAAAAATATGTGTTTAGCAGCTGTCACTTATGGCAGTCAAAATGTAGGTATATACTTAAATGTTGACTGTCAGAAGTCTGCTGTGAGCTGTCAGTCAGCACCAAAGAAGTCATGGGGCAACTGTACTTTTAATTATGTTTAAAATATTGTTTCGAGTTGGACAAAAAGAAATTATTTAAAAAAATGAAATAGTATGAGAAAACTTAAGTGTACAATATTTTAAATGTAATATATAACAGGTAATTAAAGATCTTTACATTTATAACAAAACTGTGATCTTTTACAAGTGTTGGCAACCCAAAACCTAAACATATGATTTTCCAACTGTCATTCAGGTAAACACCTATCGTGAACGGAATATATGTTCTATTTGTTTACAAGATAATCACAACACCTTGCAATACTAGGTTTGTCATTCACAATCCTGAGAACAACAATATTAAACAAACACACGTCTCTTTAATTTAGGTTGTGTCAATTACAGCTTCAATATTTTTATTGGTGAAACCTCGTAATTGTTGAAGCTGAAATTTCTATAAGTTAAGTTAAATTCTGAGTTTTCAAAGCTTCACATGCCTGAATTTATTATATTTGTATGTGAGGACACTTTATTTATTGGGGGGCAGAGGGGTCATCTTATATTCAGGTAAATGTAGTATTTTTAACGTGGCAAAGTACACAGTATCCCGTATTGTCTACCCTATTTAAGATAACTTGTTTTCAAAAGTAAAAGGGGTGGGAGAAAGACTGTACCAATCCATGTCAAGCTAATATATGACTGGTTCTGCTTACACTACGTGAAAATATCCAGGGGATAGTATACCTCTCAGGGGAAACTGCAGGCTAACTGTGGAATGTTATGCAGGGTTCCCAAGTAAGGCCGTTGTGGAGGCCTACCTCAAGCCGCGCGTGGACGAGTCCCAGGAGAGCTTCTCTTGGGGGTCCCCAGACCTGGAGTCGCTGCGAGACTATGCCAGGAGCAAGTTTGGCTGGACCCCCTCCAAGACTGATGAGATATTACTCCCAGTCCTCAAGAGGCACAACGAGTCCAAGGTAACTTCATGTTGGCCTGTACCCCCTCCAAGACTGATGAGATATTACTCCCAGTCCTCAAGAGGCACAACGAGTCCAAGGTAACTTCATGTTGGCTTGTACCTCCTCCAAGACCGATGTGATATTACTCCCAGTCCTCAAGAGGCACAACGAGTCCAAGGTAACTTCATGTTGGCTTGTACCTCCTCCAAGACTGATGAAATATTACTCCCAGTCCTCAAGAGGCACAACGAGTCCAAGGTAACTTCATGTTGGCTTGTACCTCCTCCAAGACTGATGAGATATTACTCCCGGTCCTCAAGAGGCACAACGAGTCCAAGGTAACTTCATGTTGGCTTGTACCTCCTCCAAGACCGATGTGATATTACTCCCGGTCCTCAAGAGGCACACTGAGGCAATGTGAGGGATCCACAATTTGGTTTATTGTTGTTTGTGCCTGTGTGAGTAGCAACTTTTTACTTCAAGCAGAGTTTTAGTGAAAACATAAACACAAATATTTATTTTTAAAAATTTTATTTTGTATAATTAGTTATGATCACAGAAATTTGGGTTTTTCAATAAATTTAATATATTTGTAGAAATTTTAAATTTTTAAATCAAACAAAAATAAATGTTTAGGGACTCTATTTGCTTTGAAATAATTTTTGAAATTTAATCAGATTAATTAAACAGAGAACATTTTTAGATAAAATATAAAATTCCAAATATTCAAATTTTTCGAGGTTTGATAAATATTGAGAGTCAAGGTGTGACGACTATTAAACCTCGACTCGAATCTCTGAGTACTCGCACATTTCTATCATCCGCTCTGAATGAACACTGGTGCCTCTCCCTGGAAACGTCGCTAACAATGTGATTAATGCTAGGTACAGTGATGGTATCCCTTGTTAGAGACATCTGATGTCCCTGTAGTTGTTGAATTTATCTGACGAGTGCTGGTGGTCCCACAGAGCCAGAGGTCCATCGCTTCCTACTTCAAGGTCACCTCGGTACTGCAAGCTGCTGACGGACAACTCAGCAAGAGGGTGCAGCAAGCTGTGCGTCGACTGGGAAACGAAGAGCTGACCACAGAGACTCAGGCCCCCGAGATGAAGAAACTACGCAACGCCACGAAAAAGGGAAGGGGGCGTGGCACATCGAGCACCAGTAGGGTGCATAGTAATGGCAAACCAGCTAGAGTGCAGAGCGCTAATAGAGGGGTTGCGACAGTCCCGACACTCGGCAGTGCAGCCGCGCATAGCTCAACACAGAGCGCTGAGGGTCTAACAGTTCCAAGACTAGGCAGCACAGCCACGCACAGCTCAACACAGAGCACTGATGGTCTAACAGTCCCGAGACTGGTGACCACCGAGTGGATCCCGCCCATCAAACTGCCCACTGGGGATGAATTCATCTTCCAGCGAGAGCGGGAAAAGCTGGGCATGCTAAAAAACAAGATGAAGGCGATCGAAGTGTTCCGCAAGTCTCGCACAGGCCTGGACAAGACGAGGAGGGATAAGCGCAAGAGGAGGCAGATTTTGGAGAAGGCTCGTCTCTCGGAGAGCAGCAGTGGGGACGACTGAGGGGGCACATTCGTCTAGTGTAATCATAACAACATTATAGTACTTTATATACTTATTTAAAACTATTATAATGAATTAATTGATCTCTTGAAAGCTAATGTATGCACTTAAAAACATATTCACTAAGCCTCTGCAAGGCTTCAACATTCAAGAAGCAGCCATAACCTTTGTCCATTGGCAGCAGTGTCAAAGGTGAACTGTGTTTTTTTTTCCATTCGTCCCCTTTCGTGTGTTCCTTTCCCTCTGTCCTGGACCTTCTTCGATATAGATCAAAATTAATCTTGATATTTGAAACATTTTAATCAGACTCAAACTTAACAGAATTTAATATGAAAATCAAATCTATAAGTCATATTCTTGAATAAATACACTTTTTAATATAGGAATTAATAACAATATTTTATTAAAAATCTTTTTATAAAAACCAACATGTTTCTTTTCCTTAGAATGATACCTATTCAATTTGAAATTGAAAATCTCGGGTCTGCACAAGCTTAAATTTTTGGTTAGCAACCTTCTTATTGTTTTTTCTAATTTTGATTGTATATAAAGAATGTAAATATTTATAATCTAGAGAAGTAAACTCATTTAATTATAATAAGAATTGTTTTCTTGCTAAGAATGAAACATTATTGCTCCCGCTCTATATTTGTTTGAGATTGTTCATGTAGCTGGTAAGAATCTACTAATTGCTGATGCTCTTTCCCGCAATCCGCAACCACTACTTGCGGGAGGAGATGAACTAGCTGAAGAAGTGATGGCCCATGTCCAAGAGGTTGTCTGTGTTCTTCCTGCGTCTGATGCTAAGTTGGCAGAAATTGTTCAGAATCTACGTAAGGACGAGGCTAGTATCCACCTCATGCAGTTTTGCCAAGACGGATGGCCTCTAAAATCACAAATACCGGAAATGTGCTTACCATATTGGCAACATCGAAATGAAATATTTCTACAAAATGGTCTTCTACTAAAAGGTAATAGACTAATAATTCCTAATTGCATGCGGAAGGAAATAATAACTAAACTACATGAAGGTCATCAGGGGATTACCAAATGTAGAGCATTTGCTAAACAAAGTGTTTGGTGGCCAAGATTGTCCACACAACTGAGAAAGCTTGTTGAGAATTGTGCCAAGTGTGCCAAATTTAGGATAAATCGATCAGAACCTTTAATACCTACAGTACTCTGTTTCCTGAGCGGCCTTGGCAAACAATTGGCGTGGATCTTTTGAAGTTGAAAGGTAACTGATATCTCCTACTACTCCAGATATCCAGAAATGGCTTTGCTGGGGCACCTTACTACTAGTTGCATCATAAATCATCTTAATTATATTCTAGCCAGGCATGGAGTACCTGAAATTATCAGAGTGGATTGGGGTTCACAATGGATCCATAACAGTGTAATAAAAAGTTTTTTCAGTTTGCTAAAGATTATAATTTTAAACTTGCTACATCCAGCTCTAAGTACTCGCAAAACAATGGCTTTATAGAGTCTTAAGTAAAGAGTTTTAAAAACCATATTGAAAAAAGCAAGGACCCATCCTGAGCCTTACTTATTCTCCGCTCCACACCTCTAGAATCTGGCTATAGCCCTGCTGAGCTCTTGATGGGGATTTATACCAACATTGCCGAGTAACCTCGTTCCCTCGCCGGTTAATTTGGACCAGCTGTTCCACAGAGAAGAACACAGACTGTCGAAACAACAAGAAAATAATGATCGTCACCATGGTGTTAGGCTTCTCACAAATTTGAACCCTGGAACAAAATTCTATATCACCGACCGGAACCAGGAAGGTACTATAGTGAAGAAACATGATTCACCACGCTCGTATATGATCCAGAGGACGGACAGTTTAGAAGGAATCGAAAGTCTCTCCAGCCTCTTAATGAAAATGGTCCTTGGGTCCAGCAAGAGCGAGATGAGTTGGCAAATAACAGCTCATCATCTCCAAGAAGAGTCATTCTACCAGTTCATCCAACACCTTCAGAGGTGGCAAATGAAGTACCTCAACTTGATGGTTCTTCTTCCAATTCAACCACTCCCGCTCGAAGAAGTCAACGGCTCAAAGAACCTGTAGACCGTCTCGATCTTTAGAGGGGAGATGTGATGGTAGCGCCCTGTGGCTATGTGAGGAACTACACACTCTCTATCCAGGAACAAGTTGAGCGTCAGAGGTGTTACTCCAAGGACTTGTTATCTGTGGCTGTGTATTGTAAGATCTTATGTCTGCAACATGTATTAACAGAATAGACCTCGCCTTGTAGCGAGTTAGACTGATGTATATTTTCATTTCTCACACTAGTAACTTCAACTTGCCATTGAGACTAATTGACAATAAAAATAAAATATATTTATGCAGCATACAGACAAATAGTGCAGACAATCAAGATGGTCCTGTCTTAGTATCTTACTAGTCTGTATATTAAATAATTTGCCTACTTGATCTTATGTTTAGCAAATATGTTTGCATTTAAACTGTAACATGAAATTAATAAGACTCATTTTCTGCAATTGTGTTTTCTTCAGTTTTGGAATTTCAGTCAATCTACCTGGACAAAAACACTTCAAATTGTAATATTTCGAGTGGGTAGTGGACCTTGAGACATAGCTCTCGAGTTTAATTTGCGATAGTTTGGCTTTCGAATCAGTCTTGCCAACGACCATATAATTGTAGTAGCTAGATTTGTACCAGAAAGCCACTAGATCCGCACTAAACGAAAAATTAAAAGTCAGATTTTTTGCCAAACTATGATCTCTGAACCCGGGACGATGTAATTGTAATTTGTGAATGCCATATGGCTTATAGCTCTTCTATGAACCAAAGCAATGCGGTATGTGTTCTTGCAGTACGGTAGCTTAAAAATCAAAACTATACAATATTAAAATTTAAAATTATGAACATGATCTTGACAGAAAATTAAGAAAATTCGTCAGTACCTGATTAGTCATGAAGCACTAACAATTAAAATTAATCGTTTCAGACCCGTAAAAGCCACTGGGCCTAGATACAAACTCGCTAAATTGACAAGACCGGTTCAAATAGTTAGGCAAATGGAAAACTCTAAGTGGGGAACCACCCGAGATGCCAAAGAATATAGGTAGGCCTACTCAGGAAATCGCCTACTGTAGGAAAATGAAAATACTATTTACACTTGCCCAAATACGTGATGTTCAATTTTGTCGTCTACTAGGAACAAACGGAAAAAACAATTTTTTATAAATTACTAAAATTTAGAAAGCCATTCTAATGTCCATTAAGTTAAAGCTATTATATAGATTTATGATATTTAAACATTTTAGTAATCCAATCATCACATTAAATATAATGTATTCTGAAATATATTATAAATTCTTAGAAAATACTAAAGTATGTGAAAATATTTCATAAACTTATTTAAGTAAAAGATAAAAATAAATACCCGATAGTTTCTTTCTCTCTTACGCATTACTAGGCAGACTACAGCTCTAAAATGTCTATCTATTTTTAATTTTATTGAGGCTATCATGCGCGCAAATTTAATTGTATAAATTTTGTTTTCCCTTGTTGGCAGCACTGCTGATTATTTCCATGTTATCGAGAATACATTTTATGACGTGTCAAACGAATTTAATGAAGTAAAGAGTTTATGAAATACTATCTTAACTCTGTATTATATATCTAATAATAATAATTAACTAAATGTTGGAAGGACAGATAATCATATGTAAATCATCTGTCCTCTAACGATTCGACTAGAAAAACAACTATATATCTCCTTTGTCTACTTAGGTATTTTCTCATTCAAAATGAAATTTTTTAATAGACTTCTGCAAATTGGCTTGTTGTTACATACAACCGGCTTTTATGGATTTTATTTACCGGGATTAGCTCCTGTGAACTATTGCAAAGAAGGAGAAGGGTCTGATACGTGCAAGGTAATATATAATTCATCGTTGCCTTTATTTTAAATGTGATTGATCAGTTCAAATTGAGCGGAGTCTCCTATTGTCAAAGAAATGTATTACATTGATTATGAGTAGTATGCTTATACACTCAGTCATAGACATGAGAACACAACAAAATTGGATTTTTTCCACAATCGACACACCAAGATTTGAGACATAACATATTAAGATTAATTGTTTGAACCTCGGACCCCACCTTCACCGGCAAATCCCTTTTAATGCTAGAGTGGCCTGGCTGGCCTGGAGCCTAGACCATACGCCCACCTACGTGGGCTAGATAAAGTCCACTTGCATTACCTTGGTGAGGATAGGGGCCCCACCTCCAGTGAATTTAGCCATGATTTGAAACTCAACCTGACCAATTTGACAAGTCTTTTCAAGATATTTGGAAATTAGTCTATTTATTTTATCAAGGCCTTTAATTTAAAATGTATTTATTAGAGTATGTCAAATTTTGGTGATTTGATTACTTGATGAAATAGACCTACTGAAAGTCTTAGAACTGTAATCCAACCAAATTCAACTAGCCTAATCTTTAATAACTATTTGTGTGGCACATTCCGAAGGTAAACTTATATTCCGTTCACGATAGGTTTTTACTTGGATGACAGTTCGAAAAGCATATGTTTAGGTTTTGGGTTGCCAACACTTGTAAACGATCACAGTTTTGTTATAAATGTAAAGATCTTTAATTACCTGTTATATATTACATTTAAAATAACGTAAACTTAAGTTTTCTCATACTATTTCATTTTTTAAATAATTTCTTTTTATCCAACTCGAAACAATATTTTAAACATAATTATAAGTATTTGTTTTTCGTTTTGGAACGTTATTGATTTTGTGTAATATAGTGCATACATCAATACCTTTTAATACAGGCATCGTATTTACTTGGAAAAGAGAAAATTATTGTCATTTTTTTACATACAATAAATGATTTTATTGTATTTTGAAATATTTAACCGAATAAAATATTTTCATCAACTGCGTGTCTGCATCATTGTAAAAAACTTGTTTACCGATATGTTCAACCACATGGTTTAAATTCGTCAGGCGCCATTTTGAAGCTGTGTTCGTTAGAGGTTTTTGTGAAAGTGGTGTTAATATTTTTTTTAAGTGGAATAAAACTATAGATAAACTTTGTGCCCAACCTCAAATAAATATATAAATAATATTGGCCTGAATTACTGTGGTTAACTATCACATTAATATATTACCATCTGTTTTCATTACAGTCATCCAAAGTGATGTCAGCTGTTGGCGTAGGGATACATTAGGGATTACTTCTAGTAACATTTCGATCTGTCATACAGGTAAACTTAGCTCGTGAAGGACTTATACCTGCTTTGGTGATCGCATGGTCTAAGGTGTTGCTCTTGTAATAGACTGTACTCTCATTGATGAGGAAATATTTGTCTGGATGTCAGTCGAGTACTGAGGATGGTTTTTCCCCCAAACGGTGATGACTTATTACCATCATTATTGATTTGTGGATCAGGGCTGTGTGACTTTGATTTAGACATTAAATCACAAAGACTCGCGAAACCAGTCTAGGCACTTGTTTCAAAACGACCACATGGTAGTTTGTGCCATGCTCAAGAAGCAGCCCCTTTTCTCGACCCGACCTTTCTTCCAGATACAAAGTCAAGCTACCATATTGTTTTTGAATGTTGATTGACTATTTCATTTAATTGCACAATTTATGTTAGAGCTATTGGTTTTACCGGCCCGTGATGTTGATGGCGGTTGTATGACACAGTTGGTAGCAGTGTTTTGGTTGTATGACACAGTTGGTAGTAGTGGCTTGGTTGTAGAGGGACACGAGATAGGCCTATCCCTTTAAAAAGCCATTCATCAGGTTATGTTGGTAACACCTCATTTTCAAATTTCAATCAAATGCCACGCAACACTAGAAAGTTCACCTTGAAGCAAATTCAAATCAAAAGTATGAATTATTTTCAAAGATGAATTTGAGCTCACATATTTTTTATTAAATTGTTTTAGGGGTGGTGGTTTTAGCTATTAGGCCTACATGAGCATTTTTGTTGTTGTCATTTTAGACCCCCTCCACCCTGTTTGTAAGCAAAACTAATCAAATGCCTGACATGCTCCCCTCCTGCCTTGCTAACATTATATTCGTAGATTTTGTTTTCTAATTTGTTCACAGGAAAAAACCATTATTTTTTTATTCAATTTATAAATTGCTAGTAATCATTAATGTGGAGGTGTAATTTAATGGTGAGAAATAATTAACAATAAACACTGTTATAAACTGAATTTTGATTTAGGCTATTGTATTAAATGGTTAAAAAGTTTAAAAAAAACATATTTCTTTGAAATCTACATTTAGTCCAATTTATAAAAAAAAAAGTATTAATAAATACATGAATTATTATAGTTATAAAAAAAATCTAAATTACTTTTAATCTGATGACTAAGGTCCTTGAATCCCCGTCTCGACGTTTTTAATTATTGTGTGTCCATTTGGGGTGTCTGAGTGGCTGCTATTCTTGAGGTGCTTGGGGAATACTTGAACACCCCCTATGCTTGAAAAATATTTTATTGTGCTTATTTGTATAAAATCATTTAAACAATTTTTTACTGCACATTTGTTTAAATATTTTATTCTAACCTGTCATTTATTATTATGGCACACCATTCAATCACAGTAGAGTCTCGGAAACCCGACACTCGATGACTCGACAGGTCGAGTTTCCGAGTCTCTACTGAACTTCAGATTTTTAGCACACACAACAGCTCAGAATGGCTATAGATGAACACAAAACGACTATTTTAAATGTCGTAATTTATATTGGTTAAGCTTGGTTCATGGTAGTTGTCAAAGGCGGAATTTATTTTTGAAGCTTCTCACACTCCTAATGGGGATTTATTGTTGAATTTACTGAAGTTGTTTAAACTGTTCCAGTCTGAAGTGATGTTGTACGTCAATCGTCTGAACACGGAGGAGAGCGTCATCCCGTACGAGTACCATCAGTAAGTTATACAATATTTCGGCAGGATTGCCACACACCTGGGGAACGGGGAATTAGCTATTTTGCGTTCGGAAAAAAGACCGAATTCGCAAACTATAAAAACTACAATAGAACCTCATTAATCCAAACCAATTTGGACTGAAGCTTGTTTGGATGGGAGAAAATTCAGTTCAACCGGGAAAACACAAAAGGGTATGTGGGTAAACAGAGTATGTTCACAAATATTAAATTACATTTGGATTAGTTTTATAAAACTTACATAATTCATTTAATTGATGTAGAACATATTATGTAGGTCTACTGTAATTTTACATTAAGAGTATTTATTTTTTACATTACTTTATTGTAATTATTTATAGTTACAGGTAAACACATTGTGTTGGCTGCAACATATACAATATTTTTAGCATTTATTATCACTGTTTTTTTATACAAAAGTATCAGAAGTGTGATCTGGAGCAGCGAAGTGCATAGGAACTGTTATTCCTTCCTGCGGCTTTGGGGGTAACTGGTTTATGGTGAGTTGCGGTGGGGTTTAAGATAGTCGCGGTGGGAGGTAGGATAGAGTCCCGGCAATGTGAGTCGCGGTGGGGGGTAGGATAGAGTCCCGGCAATGTGAGTCGCGGTGGGGGGTAGGATAGAGTCCCGGTGGGAGGTAGCATAGAGTCCCAGCAA
>CABFOW010005203.1:26548-45439 GCA_902141385.1 Timema californicum
CATAGAGTCCTGGCAACGTGAGTCGCGGTGGGAGGTATCATAGAGTCCTGGCAACGTGAGTCGCGGTGGGAGGTATCATAGAGTCCTGGCAACGTGAGTCGCGGTGGGAGGTATCATAGAGTCCTGGAAACGTGAGTCGCGGTTGGAGGTACAGGGTGATGGCGGAAGGAGTTCAGACAAAATTACTCTTTACAAAACACGACACTTTCAAACAGCGTACCTACCCGGTTTGGGTGGCCACTCTCTGACTGGCCTCTGACTGAGGAACCACCTTGCTAAATAACCTTCACTGCTGCCTGACCCTGTCCAATGGGAGAAAAGGGGGTTTCCCATTGGTGCGGTAAAATGTGAGTAATAGTGGTCACCAAGCGAGCCAATAGAAGGAGGAGTTCTCATTGGTGCTGTGGTCTGTGGGTAAATCGTCACGGACGGCTCAGAGAACATGGACTGTGCGGCGGTCCAGGCAGTAATGAGTTTTGTTGGCGGGGCTGGTGCAAGTGTGGAGGAGAGATAGATACAAAGGCCGACCGAACAGTGAGGCACAACAGAGTGATGTACAGGGCGTTCTATGTCCCAAAATTGCAGTTGCCTGGGGGATGAAGGAAAGGGACCAGGGGTGCAGAATATGTCTGAACAAGGTTTTGGGGAATTTGGGACAGGTAAACGTCCCAACAATTTTGTTGATGTTTTTAGTACATTCTGGTTATGATACGGTAATTTCATTTGTATGACACTCAATACTCACACTATCAGTATGTGCCATAGTGAGGCAGTGTGGGGGTGTAAGCACAAAGAGTTGCGGTCTCTAGGGGCTAACATAATGTGTCAGAGCTCTAGATAACAAGTCAGAGCTCTAGATAACAAGTCAGAGGGGCAGAGGATAAATCTAATAGCTCAACCTGGCTAGTGGTGAGTCATCAGTCACCTACCCTACAGCGGGGGTTTGGTTGTAAATAGTGATAGTATTTCCCTAGTGTGGTTGATAGTGATAGACCTACTCTCAAGATGTAAAACTAAATGTTGGTACTGGTAAGCCTACTGGTATCAATGAACAATTAATAACAATATGTAATGCACACAAGGAGATGGGAGAAAACTAAATTCTTTATAAGGGAGGTACTATAAAAATAACTATCACTAAAAATATATTTATATTGGAATTTTCCAAACTATGTAGTAGGTAATAATCCTTACTTCCTTCAGCCTCTATAAAATATTAAATGTTTTATTTTGAGTGCTATGTTCTGGGGAAATATTGGATCTCTGAACATATTCTGTACCCCTGTGAGGGACAGGTTGGGAGAGAGTGAAGGAGGACAGAGAAGGTGAGATTGCGGTGGTCCGGACATGTGAAGAGGAGGGATTCCCAGTGGTATACTTTATATACAGGAGGCCAAGAGGAAGACCCAGGGACTGGTGGATAAGGAAGTGGGCACAAGGAAGATGATGATGACTATAATTGGTCCTTACAAATTCCATTTGACTGAGTTTGTTATCAATAAAATATAGTTAACTTAACTTAGTTCTATTACTCCCCACATTCCTGCCCTTTTTCCTGAAATTAGGTTTGGATTATTCGAATATTCAGACTTCCAGGGCTCACACTAACAGGGATTTAGTATATGGTTATATTTTAAGAATTTGGAACTTTAAACTTAATAACATAAGTTTTCCCTCACATAAAAGAAAATTAAACTGAAGTAATAAGCGCACTAATTTCAAGATATCGTCACATATAATGAAAGTGTTCTATATCCAATTCTCCACTTTTGTGCAAAAGAGTATTTCAGTTTGACCATGTGTATAAAACCAATGTTACTAGATACACACTTGAGTGTATCCTCCTAGGTAAATATATAGTAGTTTCATTTTCACTGGCGGTGAACCATCCACATTCTAAACACACGCAAATACCAGATAGAACACTTGCATCCTCATGGAGATAGAACACTTGCATCCTCGTGGAGATAGAACACTTGCATCCTCGTGGAGATAGAACACTTGCATCCTCGTGGGGATAGAACACTTGCATCCTCGTGGGGATAGAACACTTGCATCCTCGTGGGGATAGAACACTTGCATCCTCGGGTGACGGCCGATATGTCTTATCCATTCCACCACCCCTATTTTGTATCCTTGAAATATTCCGTTGCATACAACTTGCAGGCCTAGAATTAAACCCGGGACACATGTTACCAACTGAACTAAGATGTCAAACTTAAAGTTATCCTCTTCTAAACACCAATCACCAGGACTTAGTAATAGTTAAATCTGTATTAAAAGTGAAAATTTAATTCCTCTATGTTACTCTATTATAGTGCAGGCTTATTAAACTTGTTTTTATCTTAAGAGTCGCGTTGAAAATTAAAAATACCAAGGGGGGGCCATATTAAAAAAAAGTGTAATATCTTCATAATTTTAAGTAACAATAACCTCGACTTAGTATCTTTTTGATTAAAAAAAATAAAATTTATGTAAAACAATAGGATTGTGTTTGTTCCCTAGTCTCTATCAAGCATTCTTTTAAAAATAATTGACCCTCTGTGAAAGGGTTTTGTATTTGATACTAATAAATGTGACAACATTTTAAGATTCTTGAATGGAAAATTTTAACTTTTATAAAAAAAAGGTCGGTGACCTGGCGGTCTAGGGGTAAGGTGTCAGACTTCTATGCTGGGGGGTCCGGGCTTCATTCCTCGGTCCCGGCACAGATTTATCTGATTACCAAACCCTTCCTTTTATCTCTGACAAGACATCTTGTGAATGTGGGGAATGCCAGGCCTCCACCGTGGTTCGGATTCAACGTTAAACTGTAGGTCCTCATCACAATCACCCTACCATTACACATTAGCGTAAGTGCGTATAACCTGAACGGGTAGTAAGACGTGGTGCTAATAATAATATAAAAAAGAAAATGAAGATTTATTTTATGCTGGTCATCGTAAGATCTGCGGCACATAATTATGTAGTCATGGGCTGGGTTGCAATTTTGGCAGGCCTGTTCTAAAGTTTCAGGAACGATTGGTGTGAATTACTTCTGAGAAACACGAGATTTCTTATAATAAAATGGCAACCCTCGTAGTTTTATAGGAGGAACGTAATGTTTACAGTTGGTAAATGGTGCTTCCTAGGAAGATAAACAAACTTTATTAGTATAGACTATAATTTGTGGGAAATAAAATGATTGGTGTTTATTATAAAAGGTCGGTAAATAATTTTTTTAATTTTAAGTGGTATAGGTAGTGCAACAAATAGAAAAATTACAAAAAAAATTAAATACATAATAAATCAAATAAATGAAATCATTTAGCTTTCTTAAGCATTATTTTTTTATCTTCTGTATTGCTTCACAATATGGCCGTTATAATATCCTATCCAATCACCTATTTTACCAATGTTCTTTGGGTGAGGGAAATAAATTTACCAGGCTGAGGGAACTTTGGTTTTGCTATTGAAATGTTTTTGTTAAATCATATTTTAAAAAAAATACCGTAGTCAAATTTAAAGGGTCACGTAACCACTTTTGTGTAAAGATTCAATTTTATTTTATTTCGCGAATGTATTATGAATAAATATTCTACAATGTTCCTTAACCCCTTGACGTACCTTGACGAGCAGGGCTCGCACATTGTGTTCTTGCTTATACGTCATAGATGGCAGGAGCTGTATAAACGTTTCGTTGATTTTTGTGTATATTTTTTAGATTTTTTTCTTATTTGTTTCATGAATAGCAGGTGTTACTTCCATATATGGCAGGTGCGGTATGAATAGAACTTGTAGTTTTATTTATAATATTTCGACCAAAACTTCCACATAAGTTATTTTTTCTTTTACCAAAAGGTGTTATTCAATTAAAAGCACAATCAAGCTATGAAATGGCATCATCTAGTAAACATAAAGTTTTTCGTCCTAAAAATTGACTAACTGACAAAAAAATTACACAGACACTTAGTGATACTGACAATAAAATTATTTAGTACAGTGATGTTCAGCCATTTTTGAATCAAGGGGCACTTTTTCCCCAGATAAAGGGTTGCGGGCCACACCTTACATAAAACATGTCTCACATAATCCAATATTCCAATTTCATGTTTGTACAGTCGCACCCAAAGTAATTTGGCCATACTGTTAAAATAACCTAAAATACAAAACAAATCATAATAAAAATGTGAAAATTAAAGTTCAAAACTAAGTTTATTCCATAGAAAATAAATTTTTACCCATGTAAGAAGGTGTTGTTATAAATGTTTTTGGAACTAATTTTAATGGGACACTTGCCACTATTTTCTTAGCTAAGTTTTCAATATTGGGTTTAATGCCAGATGTACTAATTCTGCAACTAAATACTACTAAACTATAGTAAATTAGAAAACTGAACATTTCAATTTGACAATAGTTTTATTTAGTAGACATTAAAGGCATAACAATGTACAAGTTTTACAATAAGGTAGAAAATTATAGAATTTTAAATTTCTTCTCAAGGCAAATAAACTTTAGGGATTACTTGATAACTTGTGGCTACCTGGGCAACACAGTGGCCAGGCATGAGGCTGTAGAATTTCTAAAAGGAGAGTAATTTGAGAATTAGTTAGAGCAAAATATAGAACAAATTTATAGTATAACATTTACACAGTCTCACTTGACTAGGTTGAATATTACCAGAGATCCACCAAATTTGTTGGATAGTTGGCTGGTGAATCCTGCTGATTGATGGCTAAGGGCCAGGAGTGATTAAAGTACTATGGCCAGACATGTTCCCTTATGGTACTACCAAAGCATTCAATAGTACATAAACATCCTTTAGTATTAATACAAAATTTAAGAACCTATTTACAGGCCAAAACAAAATAGTATTATTTGCGCGGACCCAACTATGACTATAGGTCAATTTCCACGGATTGCGCACCCAAACTAATATTTTCCATGAACCATGACCGCATCATCAAATCTCTATCATTTACAACTGAACTGCGTAAGGCAAAAGAAAGAAACAGACTTCCTGGCGATAACCATCAATAACAAAGCACTGATGCACATGACGTTTAGGGTGTCATGAATTACTTTTCTTTTTCAAGATTTATAGGAACTTGTGAGTTAGTGTACATTTACCACACTAAAATTCACATTTTCCGAGCCAGAGGCTTTGACGTTAGGACAGTGTCCAAAAATACAATAATGCACTCAGCATTTGACTTTATGAGTCATTAAAATCTGACTTGTCCATCAGACAAAAAGGCATAATATTGCCAAGGTACTTCTAGCATAATGAGGTTAGCTAGTTCTGAACATGATACAAGATCTAATTAAATAAAACATTTCTCTTGCTAAACTAAAGGACTTCCGAATGACTATTTACATTATGTCAAACCAAAATAAAGTATGAGTCATAACAATCTGACTTGACCATCAGACAAAGGCGTAATATTGCCAAGGTACTTCTAGCATAATGAAGTTAGCTAGTTCTGAACATGATACTAGATCTAATAAAATAAAACATTTCTCTTGCTAAACTAAAGGACTTCCAAATGACTATTTACATTATGTCAAACCAAAAATAAAGTATCTTCTAACTAAATACTAGGGACTAAATAACCACCGCTGGATACCGATACCCTAGCTGCGGCGTCCTTGTATCCAGCGCGTTGACTCGGACGATTCATCCTGCTTCGACGATGCTAAGGTGGCGATTCCGACGACCCAGACTCCATAATCCGTCTTGGTTTTTTCACCGGCAGCGCTTCGTTGTAGTACCTAGGCTGTGTAAAGGTGTTCTGCTAACTCGAGCTCGTGGTGCGTCCCATATATAGTCACAATCAGACACGAACATTAAAGAGAGATAAAGGAGAACGAATCAAGAAGCAGAGGTAAAAATAAGGACGAATAAACGAGGAAGGAAAGGAGAAGAGATAGAAACTGACGAGCTTTTTCTGTCGACCACCAGAGGCGGAGTTGCGCACGAGATCGGAGCCGTGGCTTCCATTACGACGTTTCTCTGTCTACTGAACAGGCGAGAGTTGAACCACGTGGAGCCGCCATTATAGATAACCTGTGATTTTAGACGCGAGTTAATGATATCTGCAGGCATCTGGCCGTGGGTGAGTTTATACACACATATCCTATATCAAAATGCATCAGTATTAATTTAGTTATTTGATTTTCACTGTTATTTTTACGTAAAGAAATAATATAGATGTATATTTTTTTCGATTTTCTTGACGGCCGCATGGTCGGCTATAAGTTTTTTGTATCTGACCCCATCTTATAACAAAGGCACGCATTCACATATCTTATTCATAACTATAATAATATTAGTCCTCTTTTTTGATATTTAGACCAGCAATTATCAAAATATAATTATTTTTTTTGACTAACTACGTGTTTGAACGTAGGGCTATACGTATTTTTTGTATGAGAGAGTATAACTTTGAGGTAGTTTATCTTCAATATCCTGATATAACTCAAACGTGGCACTCAATTACACAAATAGTAATAAATAGTTAATTTTTTTCTTGTAGGTGTTCAATCAATCAGATTGACACGCTACAATTCGAAGGGAGCTTTCTAAGTGGGCGTCAGTCAATCGGTTCCTCAGTTTCGACTTCACAACGTTTATCTTTGAGGAAAGTTGTTCACAGCTGTAGCTACTGCCAAAGAGTGGTGCTGTGAGCAGAGCATGAGTTCCGAGATTTGGAAATTGTTTTTCTTCAACATATTTTGAGTAAAATGTCACAAGATCTACATTCATATATTTCTCTTTTAAATCTGTACTACACTGCAACTCAATAAGCTCCATTTGCACATTGTTCAACGCATCAACATCAACACTGTTGAGTGGATAATATGTTGAACAATCTTAGAAACTCGTATCAAAGTCGGACCTTAGATCCGTAAGTGCGGTAATGTAGTTTTCGTTGTTACGAACTTCACGTTGGGAAGTGTGTTAGTTCACCTTTTTGTAGTTGGACTTCAAATGCCTTCACTTGGGCAAAGAGGTGATGTACCAAACTGTTCCTACCGTGTAGTCTTGCAGGAGCTCCGTCAGTAACTACTCCGGAGAGATCGTATCGCTCCAAAGGTGAAGAGACAGCATTACAAATATCACTGCCTTTAGTAGTGCCATTTCTTCTGTTATGGTAGTCATTGTGAATCCCCCTGGTGAAAATATTCAACTGGGAAGTGTCTGGAATGTCACTACTCTCATCACAAGAACGTTCTTTAAGTGTGTTCTCGATATCGCTCGCTAATTCTTCAATCCTTCTGACCACAGTTACTGCTGACAAACTAACTTTTGAAAACAAATGTTTCCGTAATAGGCACACAACTTCAGCTGCCGAATCCATACACTCCTTTACAAATCTGCCATCTGTATATGGATTTGATTTCAAAACTGTTTTCTCAGATATAATATAACTTGCCCTAACACTTAATCAACTTTCAACATTTCACTTCTTAAATGACGTTTGTTGACATTTCAGTTCTTTCTTCCAATTGACCTTTATCTGATATCAGTTGCCCTTCAACTGAATCCACTTTAGACGAGTGCTTCGAGTTGTAGAGCCGCTTTAAATTGTATTCCTTCAACACCGCTACCGTGTCATTATAATGCAAACAAAATCCAAGTCCGTCCACTTCACATAGAACACCCTTCCCTCTTCTCTTGTGCTTGCAGCCATTGTTAAAATACTAAATACACAAAACAATGTTTCAAACAAAGTACAAACAACACCACAAGAGGCGGATGTGTTCTGAGGGGGGAAGGAAGGAAGGGAGGGAGGGGAGCTGGGAGTCGGCCAGATGTTTGACCTTGAGTTTCAGTGTTGTCACATGTTGCAAAAGTATCGCAAGGATTCCCAGTTAGAGGATTTGGGTCTCAGTGTTGCCACATGCTGTATACGCGTTGCAAAAATTCCCAGATTAGAGTTTGTCCTAAAAAAATGTATCTTACATAATTTTCTAACAGAAAATTTGTTGTATCTAAAATTGGTCCGTGGGCCGCATAAAATTACTTGGCGGGTCGCAGGTTGAAGACCACTGATTAATTAGGTACTAGGGATGAGGATGTAAATTTTTCTAATGATTCTGATAGTGAAAGTGTAGAATTAAATGAAGGTGTCAGCAATAATAACATATAAGTCCTTCACGAGCTAAATTTACCTGAACGACAGCTCGAAATGTTACTAGAAGTAATCCCTAATATATCACTACGCCAACAGCTGACATCTGTCACTTTGGATGACTGTAATGAAAACAGATGGTAATATATTAATGTGATAGTTAACCACAGTAATCTAGGCCAATATTATTTATACATTTATTTGAGGTCGGACACAAAGTTTATTTATAGTTTATTCCAATTAAAAAAATATTAACACCACTTTCACAAAAACTTCTAATGAACATAGCCTTAAAATGGCGACTGACGAATCTAAACCATGTGATTGAACATAACGGTAAACAAGTTTTTTACAATGATGCTGACACGCAGTTGATGAAAATACTTTATTCAGTTAAATATTTCAAAATATGATAAAATAATCATAAAATCACGTATTGTATGTAAAAAAATGACAACAATTTTCTCTTTTCCAAGTAAATACGACGCCTGTATTAAAAGGTATTGATGTGTGCACTATATTAAACATAATCAATAACGTTCCAAAACGAAAAATAAGTACTTTTAATTATGTTTAAAATATTGTTTCGAGTTGGACAAAAAGAAATTATTTAAAAAAATGAAATAGTATGAGAAAACTTAAGTTTACGTTATTTTAAATGTAATATATAACAGGCAATTAAAGATGTTTACATTTATAACAAAACTGTGATCTTTTACAAGTGTTGGCAACCCAAAACCTAAACATATGATTTTTGAACTGTCATCCAGGTAAAAACCTATCGTGAACGGAATATAGAAAAGCCTCCTGAAAGTGATCGCTCTTTTGACATTAGGGATTCAGACAGTCAAACAAATCTAAACAAAGAAAAATTATTGAGAAAACCAACACTATGCTTTATAAATAATTGTATGTGATGTATAAATTTGATTTTTCTCGAACAAAGTATATACAGTCCAGAAAAGTAATCTTTGTCAATAATAGTTAAAATTTGTTATGTTAAGATCACGCATTGTATGGAAGAAGGGGGAGAGATATAAACTGGAGAATATGGGGGGAATATTATAAGTGGGAGGGGAATGAAATAGAGTGATAAAGAAGAGAAAGCGAGATAGATAAATAAATAATGAAGGGAAGTGCTAGGGGAGAGGGGTGATAGATTGAGGGGAAACTGGAGGGAGAAAGAGGTAAAGTGAGAGGAGGAGGGGAAATTATAACTTAGCATGACATAAAAATTGCTGTTTAGGGCATTGAAATTGCAAATATATTATAAAAGTTATATCAGTTAAACTAAACTTGACATGAATTTAAATGGTAATCCTGGCGTAAAACATAGCCAGGTTAAGTGGTAAGTCAAGGGGTTAAATATATTTTGATGGCCATTTAAATGTTTTGAGGGAAAGTTGGTAAAATAATAATCTTGTAGTCTAGACCTTTAATGTCTCACAGCCAAAATAAATAAAACAATCACTCTCTGCAGTCTCATAAGTACAATAATTAATACTTAGCACCGCGCCTTACTACCCATTCGGGTTATACACTCAAGTACTAAATACACTAATGGGTTAATAATTGGAAAGTTTGAATATAGAGGAAGGGAACCCACGTTTGCATGGAGGGAGAGGGGAATACCATTTATAGGAAAAACCACCCCCAGTTCACCCTAGCGAGATTCGAACCTCAATCTCCCTGTACTCGATATTCTAGCTTAACACAAAAATAGTACGTTAGCTGACCATAACACCAAGGCTGAATAATTTGAACCAGTATGTCTTGGGAGTTCTTTGAAAACTTTAACTGAATTGTGCGACTTTTCTTACAACTGCTTCTAGTGGTTTTAATTTCTGATACGATTATGCTATGATGTTTATTTGGAGGTGTTTTTTTGTGAAATATTTTTTAAATCAGGGTCACTAATTAGTAACGATGACCTGGCGGTCTAAGGGTAAGGTGTTAGACTTCTATGCTGGCGGCCGGGGTTCAATCCTCGGTCCCGGCACAGATTTATTTAATTACCAAACCCTTCCTTCACCTCTGAAAAGACATCTTGTAAATGTGGGGAATGCCAAGCCTTCATCGTGGTTCGGATTCCACGTTAAACTGTAGGTCCTCCATTTCATCTCACAATCACCCTACCATTACACATTAGCGTAAGTTCGTATAACCCGAACGGGTAGTAAGACGCGGTGCTAATGATGATAATTAATTAGTAGACGAATTTTTCTTGCTATTTGATCCAAAACAATGTATTTTTCTTTTCAGTTTTGACTTCTGCCCAACAGATGAAACCAAATCTCCCGTCGAAAACCTGGGCCAAGTTGTCTTTGGGGAGAGAATACGGCCCTCGCCATACAAGGCAAGTAACGTGACATTTTGGAAACTAGAGCTTCTTTGATATAGGTCTCCGGGGGACTGCCGTCTAAATACTGTCTGTCTGGGGTTATCCATGGGACTGCTGTCTAAATACTGTCTGTCTGGTGTTATCCAGGGGACTACTGTCTAACTACTGTCTGTATGGGGTTATCCAGGGGACTGCTGTCTAAATACTGTCTGTCTGGGGTTATCCAGGGGACTACTGTCTAAATACTGTCTGTCTGGGGTTATCCAGGGGACTGCTGTCTAAATACTGTCTGGGGTTATCCAGGGGTCTACTGTCTAAGTACTGTCTGGGTTTATCCAGGGAACTACTGTCTAAATACTGTCTCTTTGGGGGATCTTGAGGCTATTACAACCATAATTAAAAGTGAGGTCTAATAATATAAACTAGCGTACAATAAACTCTTGCTTCTCTAATTAATTGGGGAAAGTCCTTAAATTGAGGGTTTACTGCAATCCTAAAGTTGAATCAAAGTTTGAATATTTAAAAATATGGTTACTGTTTGTGAAAAGTTTATATGTTGCTAAACTTTTATTACCTAGTTATTAAATGAGAAAATCTGACAGTTTTGTCTTACAAGACATAGTGACCTATGGATGTTCTGCGCATTTGCTGAATTTATTTGCACATGACATAGAAGTTCCTGGGATTTAAGAACATACTAAGCGATTAATAAAATATTTCAAAAATTTCCATTTTCCTTCAGTTAAGTATAAACAAGCTGGGGTAAAACTTATTCTTTCTCAGGATGTCCGTTGGAATACACTGGCTGACTGCATTGAGTCATTTCCTGAAAATTGGAACATTTGGTCATAAGTTGTGGCAATAATCGAGCTGCAATTGATGTAAACATTGCATCTAAAATTAAATTAATATTAAAGCAAATGCTCATGATTGCTCGGTAATGTTGAGAAATGTGGTTGTTTCCTTAGACAAAGTACATGCACCATTGACGAGGCAGCTGAAATATGGCCGTCTTCGCTAACAGAGTTTAAAGTTGAGAGAGAAACTGAAGATGAATTTAGACTTTTTCAAAAAGATTTGACATGGCATTGACACCTTACCATATTTTTTAGCAAACCTTTTATATCCGTGGCTTAGAGGGATAAAAATGAGTCGAGAGCAATTAGACATTGACATAAATAGATTCATATTACCAAATTTTAATAACAAAAATAATAAAATATCAGGCAAAATGTGCTCCATTCAAAGATTATTTGTTTTTGAAATATGTCATGGAAGATTTAAAGCCAATATAACATGGTGGCTAGCACTAGAAAACAGTGTGAGCCTAAAAATGCCAGACCTTGTCAAGCAATTGCTCAGCGCACTAGCCTCGTCTGTGGGATTTGAACGGCTATTTTCTTCCTTTGGCTCCATAGCACAGTGCATTAGCATCGTCTGCGGGATTTGAACGGCTATTTTCTTCTTTTGGCTCCATAGTACAGCGCATTAGAATCGTCTGCGGGATTTGAACGGCTGTTTTCTTCCTTTGGCTCCATAGCACAATGCACTAGCATCGTCTGCGGGATTTGAACGGCTATTTTCTTCCTTTGGCTCCATAGCACAGCGCATTAGCATCGTCTGCGGGATTTGAAACGGCTGTTTTCTTCCTTTGGCTCCATAGCACAGCGCATTAGCATCGTCTGCAGGATTTGAACGGCTGTTTTCTTCCTTTTGTTCCATACTTTCGAGAATTAGAAATAGATTAGGTACAGGAAAAGCATCCAAAGTTGTGGCAGTCTTTTGAGCACTAAATATTAAATAAACAAATTACTCTTTTGATATGATATTCAAAGAGCCTCAACAATTTTATAAACGATAAAATGTTTTATTTGATTAAATTTAGTTTATATTTTTAGGACATTTAAAATATTCTTACTCTAGACAAATGTTTAAAACAATCTATCCACTAGCTTATGTAAAGTTTTATTCTTAATTTTGAGTACAAAGCCTAGCTACTGAATAAAAACATAAATTTCCTGTAATTACAAGTTATGATGTTTAAAACTTATTCTTAAGGTGTTACGATAAGGGAATTTCCCATTTTGTATTGAATACATGTTTTGTTTCATTGTAATTTGATTAATTGAAGACTTTAAAAAATATTTTTCAAACAAGGTGTCTTAAACATATTGTTTTAAACATAACAACCCTGGTCTTACCTTGACTGATTACACTATGGCCCTATCTTACGAGCTCTACCATAGTGGAACCAAGCAAGGTAAGTTTGCTAGCTCTCAGAATTAACGAAGGGTACATAATGCCACAAAATGTCCTCCTGGCAAACTTGTGTTAACATATGAATGTATTTATTGCCTCAGATCGAGTTCCTGAAGCCTCAGTCGTGCGTGGCGGCGTGCACCAAGACCTACGTTGGTGGGGACAAGTCGGGGGACGCTCAACTACAGTTACTTAAGAAGGGCATAAGTCTCAACTACCAGCACCATTGGATTGTGGGTATGGACTTTCATCCTCTGCTCTGACTGCCACGAGAACACGTTGCGTCTCGATGTGTTCTTGTTTGGTGATGGGTTGTATGCAGGGGTGTAACTAGGGCGAGGCATATACCCTGGCCGCCAATTAACAACAATATGTCTTTTTTTTATCAAGAAAAGTGAATTTTGTTTTTATTATTTTGTAACCAGTGTTATTAAGCGTGACAATTGAAGGACCAATATAAAAATTCAGGCAAATTCTAAAGAACATTTCTGAAGAGTGGATATGCTTTATTTGCTCTGGGTGCCATCATCTCTAGTTACGCCTTTGATTGTTTGTAAGGATGTCAAGGTTGTTACCACAAACAGCCCTTTTTCTAATTGGTTATGGAAGAATCAAGAATTAGCATTCTACGAATACTCGGAATTTAAGCTTTGAGTCGAGCTCGTCAATAAAGCTTGGGATTGAAATCAAAAGTTTGTCGGCTCTTCATTTTCAATCGTTCTCTAGATGTACTTACAAATCAAGTTTTAAAACACAACGCTAAGTGTAGGCTATTTAATTTAGGTGGTATCAACAGTTTCACTTATAAAACATTCAGTTACTTAACAACTTATTAAAAGTTATATCATAATTTTCACTTTACTACTTTAGACCAGTAAAATTAATTCAATATTTTCACCAATTTTTAATTAACCTTGATTGAAGTTGCATTATCATGATAAGGCAATGAAAATAAAAATTGCTAAATATATCACTAAAGACTTGAATAATCATTATTTTTACTATTTCTACTATTTATACATGGCCCCTTTCTAAAATTATAAGCTTAGTTAAAATAAATTTATCATTGAGAGTAGATATTGATTGTTTTCGAACATGAGTTTAACACTTCTATTAATATGTTCATTTACAAAACTAGCCTAAGTTACTATTTAGTTATAGAATTATGTTGGTTAACCTGTCTAAAATTAGCGTTGATCAAAATTGTAATACATTAACTTTCAAAGAAGTCACACATTTTGTCATGTAACCCGCACCATAAGCAATCTCATACTTGGTGATGGTGTCCACAAGCGCCCGTAAACATTCTTTTGCTGAAGTGTTCTGCAAAACTTTAACTGAACCAACCAACAAGCTATGCTTTGAATCAGCACGTAATGTTTTCAACAAAATAACAAAAACACACTGTCCTTTTCTATCAGTTGTCTCATCACAAAGAATTGCAACTTGCTGATTATTTACATTGTCCTTGATATTATCCTCTTGTCTTTGGTTAACTTCTGGGATCCAAACACTTCTTATAGTTCCTGCCTTAGGGAGGTCTCCTCCACCTAAAACCCAATTGTAAGCATACTAATTTTTGGTAGAACAAACTAATATTAGGCTATGTTGGTTGACAAAGTGCGATAAACATCTTGAAAATAACCCAAATCAAACATTTCTATCTCATCTTTTTTTTTTTGATAACTTAGTAAATAATCAAAAGTGTTAAAAAAACCTATTTTGTCGTTAGGAAAATAAAATCGAAAAATAATGGAAAATAATATGCCCTTATTTGCTTCTGATTTTTAAATAATAAAGGAAAATTTAAAAAAAATTATTGACTTCCATAAATGTTTTCGTAGTATCCATAATGAATTCTTTGCGGTCTTCTTTTGAGTTTTCAGACTTTATTAGAGAATTTTCAAGGGTTGCTTGTTTTGATGATTCAGAAACATTACTTTTTTCCGTTTATGCAAGGCACTATTAATGTGCTTCAAACACGTGTCTTTTCTGAACCAGTCAACGCGTGTTGCACAATTTGCACATCTTTATTTTTTTAACTTTATCAAATATATAAAATCCTTCTTTTACAAACTCACGCTCTCTTTCAAACATACTTAAAACTTTAGGCATGTTTAAATATTAAATAAATATAAGAGAGGTAAATATCTAACGACCTGATGGAAGTGACGTCATCAGGAAGCCAAATATACGAGTGTAGAGAGATCTCACTCTAGCTTGGACATGGCGAAAAGCAAGTCTTTGGTTGAGGGAAATAAACTTTCTTTTGAAATAAAATTATATTGGTTCAGTTGGTACTATTTTTATTTTTTTGTTCAGTTTTAGAATGGCTGCTGTTGTCAGAAATGTTTTATAATTTATTCGCGTTTAGATTGAAAAAGTGATCATAATTCGTGTTTAAATGGCCAAATCGTCAATTTTCGCGAATAGATTTAATTTTGTTTTGTTTTGCTTCAATATTTTCACTCAAAACTGCCACCATGATGTTTAATTATGTTTCTATGGTAATTTTAATGTGCTCAGTAAAAGTTAGTAAAAACACAACTCACGAAATATCTGTGTCTCTATCTATTGGAGGTGTAGGGGTAAGGTGTCAGACTGCTCTGCTGAAGGTCCAGGGTTCAATCCTCGGTCCCGGCACAGATTTATCTGATTACCAAACCCTTCCTTCACCTCTGACAAGACATCTTGTGAATGTGGGGAATGCCAGGCCTCCACCGTGGTTCGGATTCCACGTTAAACTGTAGGTCCTCCATTTCATCTCACAATCACCCTACCATTACACATTAGCGTAAGTGCGTATAACCCAAACGGGTAGTAAGTCGCGGGGATAATAATAATAATAATAATATTTGGTGTATTTTTCATTGGGACCATGATAGATTTTTCTTTGCCTTTCACTGAGGGCCGGCAAATGGTAAATTTACTTTTCATGAACTTTGTGCTTATTGATCTGGTAAAATTTGAAGAATCGGAACTAAAATAAACAGGAATCGTAACTTTCTAGTTGGTTGTTCTTTGTTAATCTGAGGGGCTCACAGACTACACCCCTTTTTTTTATCTGGGAAAACAGTGTTTGTTTCATGATAACAGTGTTGAATATATTCCTTGGAGAAGTTGATTGCCCTCATATACCCACATATTCTCATCACACACTCGTCATAGGTGTGTTCCAATATGGCAGCTATGCTTAAGGTGGGGATGTAGGGAATGTGACAAAATACCACTGTGTTTGCAGTTTTTACAGAAAACCTTTTTTTTTTGCCCAAATAAATAAAATGTTTATCCAGTATAAGCCTGGAGGTTAATTTTCTTCCCGTGGTGATATCAACATTTGTTGAATATCTGTCAAGAATATAGCATCACCAGATGACAAACTTTTTAATTGAAGAGAAAAAGTTATCAATAAATTCCACTCTTTTACAAATATGAATCTCCAATTTACTTTGAATTCCGAATCTAAATCTTGGAAACCTTTATAAACATAAGAGGATGAATATAATAGAATGATAGAAAATTGAAATATTAACTAAATGTTAATATTCTTTCTTATAATCCACTCATTATAACATTCATACACTCAGTTTTAAAGTGTTGAATTACTGGTCTGGGGTCTGGTTGTTGAGTTCAGCCTATAATTATAATTGGATCTGAAACACCAACTAGCAGTTTTAAAACTCTAAAACAAATTTCACTTGAAAAGTTGAATGAAAAAAAGATTTTTTTTTTCTTAAGGATTTGACTCTTGAATTTGAAATTTTCTTTAATATCAAATATCCTTAAAAAATTCTAAGGATTTGAGGGCCCATCCCAGGTTTTGATATAAAAACTGCAAAAATGCTGGCCTTTTTTCTCATGTCCCTTACACCCCATCCTAACAAGTGTTCCAGCTCACAGAATCTACGAAAGGAGCACGGGACCAGCTGCGTCTTACTGTCACCGTTTGCGTTGGTCGAGAGTCGGCCTTTCATAACAAGGACACACTGGAGATACCATAAAGTTGTCTGAAATCTCCGAAAACTTGTCTTGTTTTTGGATTCACTAAAATTAAAATATGAACCTGTCACAACTATTATATGGCTGACCTTCCTGCTTGATGGTGTCTAATTGTGTGTGTGTGTTGCCAGACAACATGCCAGTGACGTGGTGCTATCTCCAGAACCACGACCAGCAATACTGCAGCACAGGCTTCCCCATGGGCTGCTACGTTCGGCCCCACGAGATCTGTATCTTCAACGTAAGTACGGCATTCTCTTGTTCTGTCCCTCACATTCATAACCTCAACAACACTTTCCTTGTGTATCATTTGGTAATATCCATCCAGACTTCCTCGACGCAGGACCATGGTGACTTTCCTCGGTAATCCCCGCTTCTGTTCAGCGGGGAAGCACTAAAGAATCATGGTGACTTTCCTTGGACAGCGGGGAAGCACATCGCAAGGCTGAGGCAGTTCCATTGTGGCGGGTGTTGCGCCTGGGACCATGCAGTTCAGGGGTTGGGGCACACTTGTCACTCAAGATTTTCCCCTTAGTTTCAAAAAGTCTACTAACTTTTAAGCCCGGCTACAAAGCTTCAAAACTATGAATCAGAATTTTATTCTTGTTGGTGTTAGAATTCGATCCAGAACTCTAAATTTCAAATTCAAGTTAATCTTAGTTTCACATATGATGGAATTTAAATCCAAATCGTACAGGGCCTCAGGTAAAGCGTGTGGCGTGCCATCCTCTGTGCCTAGACTCAAGGTCTATAGTATCCTCCTTTGTTTGCTACTATTACTTTTGTGATGTAGTAAGTAGTAGCTTTCGCAGGAAATGTCATCTATTCTAATTCTAGCACTTATGGTAGCCTTTGGCTGCAATTAAAGAAGATACGAGTCGCAGGGAAATAAACAACTTACCTCATTTCACCGTTCTAGCGCCTCTTGACAACGAAAACACAACCGAGCATGGACTGACCAAGCGCACCCAGGTTCAAACAGTGGCCACTAGAGGTCGCTACATATTAGAACTTTCCTAAAAACTTAAGAAAGGAAGAGATACCCGTTCCACTCTATCCGAAAACATTCCACTGCCTTGGAGTTTGTTATCAAAGCTATGTTTGTCACGTGTGTTCCCTCCTTGGCTCTAGATTGAGGAGTACGGAGGGTTGGCTACAAGTATTTAAAATGTAAGAGCAAATTTTATTTCAGCTTAAATGATTTTTTTTAATGTAACTGTTTCTAAATTCATTTTTTGGCCTTTTAAAGTTTTTTTTATGGGTAAATTAATAATCTTTGGAATCGTAGACTAAAATTAAATTTGATATGTTATTAAATTATTCAAAGACTATGATATTGAGATTTATGTTTATTTTGTTGAGATTGATATATGTCTAATTTTGAATATTACTGTTTGGTTTGGAAGATAGACGAAATAAATCATGGCAATAAGGTCTAATTTTGTGGTTTGTTAATAAATATTACTTTAATGAATTTTCATTCTTTCTTTTACAATAATGGGAAAGGTTATCTTGTTATTTGAAATTACTCTTGCGAACTATCTAGTATTCTCATTATATTATGTATTTTAATTGAAGATGTTTTCTTATAAAATGGGAATATGAATTGAAGTCCTTTTTAATGACTGACGATAGAAGTCTTGACTGGTTCAAATAGTTGGTTATTTACATATATGCGACCTGTGGAGATAGATATAAATTTGTAATTAGGTTTTTTTTTACAAGGGGCTATTTAACATAACTTAACAAGCATGTTTTTTATGGAAAGTGATGAATAAATTAATGTTATTTATTTTCTCTTGCAAATATTCAAATGTAATGCTATATTTAACTTTAATATAATCTTTATATTTACCTTTCATATATATTATTAATCTTATATATTTACACACCTATCGGCTATCGTAATTAAAATTTTTTTTACTATACCATCATATATGGTTTATCTGTTGAAGTATATATATATATATTTTCTATTAATAAATATCAATAAAGGCATTTTTTGGTTTTTTCGTTAATATTATCACTAGTTGAGCATACCCTTAAGATATTTGTTTGTTTACTTTTTTTTTAATCCTTTTTGAGAATTTATATATTTATGACCCGCCTCGGTGGCGTAGTTGGCTAACGCGCTAGTCGTGTTGAGCTCGACTGCTGAGGACGGGGAGATCGAGGTTC